>JAECUM010037142.1:0-25427 GCA_016617855.1 Megalonaias nervosa
AGAGAGAGAGAGAGAGAGAGAGAGAGAGAGAGAGAGAGATCCTTTCCTACAACTAAAAGTGCGACAGGCTAATGTCGCTGGAAAGTTATTGATAAAATGTTTAAATCAAATTATGGCATGTGTTGCAATACTGAAAATATGATAAAATCAATAATATCATTGTTGTGTGGTTGTAATTAGGATTCTGTGTTTATTGCTGCAACTCAACCTAAACGTCCCACCCCCTTGGTACTTTATTAGTTCAAATGTATATCACTGCATAAATATCAAAATATTGAAGGATTAAAGAAGATAGTATAGAACAAAGTAGACCTTGTTATTATTCGTCATTATTAATATTGTTAATTTTATTTTTATTTTTATTATTATTATTATTATTATTATTATTATTATTATTATCAACTTCTCGCCATCTATTATATTTTACACAACATCATCATTAATAATAATAATAATAATCATAATAATAATAATAAGAAGAAGAAGAAAGGGAATGATACAGGTTTCGTTGGAGTTCAAGCACAATAGTAGTTGTAGCAGTTGTCGTAGTCGTAATAGTAGTATTAGTTGTAATAGTAATATATTTGTTATTGTTCTATTCAGGTCAGAATTTTATCATATACTTTACACCACGGGATATATATTCTAAGTAAAATATTCTGCTGAGGGTGTTAAAAATACTATATAACACCGTTATTCTGTTTAAAAGTTTTGAGCGTGTCATTTCTTGTTTTCCTCTAATTGCTTTTCTAATTACGATCGATAGTATTGTGTGAACTACACGTATTCTATTGTCCATCAAATTTCAACAACTTATATCATGTCTTCTCAACGAACAAGACCTTTGAGAGATTAGGTTTTTGATCACAGAATTTAGTACATATGGATGGAACAATGTTAGGAACTGGCAAGTGGCCACATTATACGTGACAGGTTTGCCACGATTACTACACTTAAGCAATTTGAGTATATTTAGTGTTGACCAGGAGCTCTTAGACCAATGATGTGACAACAAACCATATTAATTCTGCTTTTATATCTATACCTTTCCTTGACGATATTCATTTGGCCATATTAAAGAGGTAAATATTTGTTTCAGATACGAAACATACAAAACTAACTTTTGTAAGTACTTGACACAGTTTAAGACTACACCAATACGCGGTGGTTGCGCAGTACACAGGCAATATCTAATTTTCTGGACCTAGTGACAGTTTTATATAATTATGCCCTAGGCTATCACAAAACCCATTCAGCAATGTCCGTAAAATACTTTGCTACAATAGTAAGTAAAAGCAATCATAACATACGAAACATCAGGCATCTTGTTAACGGGTTCAAAAATGTTTATCTTGCTTTCATCTCAGTTTGCTGACCAAGTGTGCTGTCCAGGCCACTCTTCTGTTTTCTGTGTCGTTTAGTGTAATTAATATGCAAGACGAGTATCTACTGATCGGCTAGATAACAGGGAAATACCTATCATGTTATTAAACATATTTATTCTTGTATATTTCTAGTATCACATTCTAGTGATTGTTGCTGACGGACAGGTCACTGATGAGAAAATTAACAAAGAAGCGATCGTGGCGGCTTCAAAATGGCCGTTGTCAATCATTATGATAGGCGTGGGGGATGGACCCTGGCATGCAATGAAGAACTTTGACAACGGGTTACCACAGCGCAGATTCGACAACGTCCAACTCGTTGACTTTCACAAAATTGTAAATGGTGCAGACAACCCAGAGGCCGCATTTGCTCTTCAAGCGTTAATGAAGATTCCAGAACAATACAACATTATTAAAGACCACAGGCTCTTGATTAACGGCTGAATAACTTGTTAATCGTTAAACAATGTTCCATTTGGAGGATAGAATGTTTAAAAAATATTTTTCATTTTTATGCATTTATTGTAATAGCCACCCTTTGCCGATACAATAAAAATTTTTTGAAATGATACTGCGGAAAAAATGTGAAACAAAGTATGCATCAAAAAGTCCTTCTTTAGGGCAATGAGAGTATTAAAACTTAAAAATATTAATTTCGTTATTAAGATTTAACTTTGGTATTTTCACAGTAGTACATTATGCAGGTTATGAAAGCTTTGTTTATTTTAGTTATACCCTTTTCAATTTATCTTACCAGACCACAGTCAAGTATCTCCTCTCCAACAGTTGTGACTCTACGGATGTATTTGAGTCACTAATTTTACCTAAACCGCATTGTCATATACTGAACACACACACACACACACACACACACACACACACACACACACACACACACATATATATATATATATATAATTTTGTTTAACACACTTGAAGTTGTAGCGTGACAAGGATATTGACAGGATTTGCATAGCTCCTAAATTTAATTGATTGAGATTGATGTCTGGAATATATATGTTTATTCAGGATGAGTTAGATGTGGTGAACGATTAAAAAACTCAAACCTAATATATATATATATATATATATATATATATATATATATATATATATATATATATATATATATATATATATATATATATATATATACTTCTCACACAAGTATCAGGTCACAATCCACATATCTTCTTTTTCATATCAGACATATAATTATGACTCCACAAATGTATGTGTATCATTATTTGAATCAAAAGGACGTTGGTGATATGTTTACAGAAGTCACAGAATAATGGTAATTGGAAAAATATAACTTAACGATAATATAAGTAGTATGCATTGTTTTAACATGTCTGAAGTTGTTCTATGATAAGGATATTAATGGAAGTAGCATTAACCTAAATGTTATAGATTGAAAACAGAACTTAAAGCTGGAATACATAATTTGTTCATTCAGGATGAGTTTGATGAGGAGCCACGATGTAACGTCTCCAAGAACTCAAACCTAATACATTTGGGTGTACATTCACATGTCACATTGATATTTGCTGCTGATACAATACCTAACAATTGACAACTTAAAGAAATAATACAATGCAATTAAATTAGAACATATTGCTTTCATCGTTTCTTGTTGCTGTTCAAAACTTTGAAACGCTATTTGCAAAGTTATTTTACAATTCCTCATCGACTATCTGCTGTATGTGTTTCTTTTAGTTTTCAATCAAAATAATTCGCTTTTAATATTTTCTTATTAGCCCTTTGTTAGCTGGCCATAAATAAATCATAAAATGTTTCGGCGTTTTCTTTGCAAGCATTATCTGCTTTTATTTCTTTATATCTTGGTCAGTCTACCTTACAAAGGGTACTTTTGTACGCTTATCAATGCAATGAATTATTAAAACGTTGTCCACATGCTACTGCTGAAGGTAACCAATTTAACAGCAGAACGCTTTTAAGTTGCCAATTCAACAAATCAGATAATTATGAATTATGGAACTATGCTATTCATATAATATACACGAAATTGTTGTCTTCATATAGCAGATATAAAAATATGAATTTGCGCATAACATATTCTATTAAGTATTAAAAAGACATAACATCAACGAATAAACTCACTTCTTATTTTCTGCCGGACAAGGCAGATGGAGTCTCACTTCTGCACAGCCCGTATAGCACTAATACGGGACAACTCTGCATACGTTGTAAAAGTGTAACAAAAGATAAATCTCATAGCTTTATGTACATAATGTTTATCACCAACAACAGTGATATCAGGGAAACAAGTATAATAAAGTATATGCATTGGTGGCCTGTGATATTTTGAACATATTGACTGAAATGTTCTCACATTACCTGTTCAGTTGCAATAATCTAATAATATGAAGAAATATGGCTGAATTGTACCCCCAGTTACATTCCAATTTCATTATATTATTCTTTACCATAACACCTTGCCAACGGATCATTAACGTCTAGTTCATCACGGGATTCCTTATATTGATTTTATAATATAGAGCTAGGCGCTTTCCAATTGGGCAAGCAATATGACGACTTGTATGCATCAACACGGTCAGTCTACATATTTTTCCTTTACGTAAAGAGATTAAAGGTTATAGAAAAAAAAATAAAATCATGCAACACTGTACTCGATGTATGTACGTATGTATGGATGCATCTATGGATGCATGTATTTATGTAGATAGGTAGGTAGGTAGGTAGGTAGGTAGGTATGCATGTTTGTGAGTGTGTATTTTCTTTTCTTCTTCCGTTGTCCGTAGGGTGTGATGACGTTAGTCGTATTGCCCACGGTAACTACGCATGTGGCTAATTAGTCTAAGCACACATTATGTTACGGGTTGGTCATGGGAAGTCTGTAGAAGTCATGGTCTGGGATGCTGTAATGCGACCAATCTGAATACATTGTGCTTCTCAGGTATGTAAAGCTTTCAACGTTCTTAACCTGTCTCTCCTCGATCATGATGGTGGGTTGTGGTGGGTTTGTGCAAAGAGTTGGCTGAAGGAATATCTCTGTTTTATCCAGGTCTATTGTCAAACCAAACTGCCTGGATGTCTCAAAAAACATATTCAGAATGGTCTGTATGTGGTTTTCCTTGTGTGTCATAAGTGCACAGTCATCCGCAAATAGAGCTTTGAGAAGTAGTCTGTCCAGTGTCGTTGTTCTTGCAGATAGCCTACGTAGTCAAACATGGATCCATTAAGGCGATATTTGATGTAGACTCCGATGTCTATGTTCTTCACTGCATGGAGTATGACTTGGGTGAAGAAGAGGTTGAACAGCACAGGTGCGATCACTTAGACCTGACATACTCCTGTAGAGATGCCAAAGTGGTCTGAGTACTCCACATTGGTCAAGACTTCTCCTGTCATGTCGTCATGGCACAACTGGATTAGGGTGATGAACTTTCTGGGGCAGCCTAATTTTCTTAGGACGAACCATATGGCTTCGCTATGTATAGAGTCAAAAGCCTTGGTGAGGCAGGTGAACACTGTAGTTAGATCCATCTGCTTATCCATGCATTTCTCCTGAATTTGTCTCAGTGAAGTTCATGTCGACTGTGCTGCGGCCTGGACGGAATCCACCATGTGATTCTGGTAGCAGGTCCTCTGAGATGGTTGCGACAAATCTGTTCAGGATGATACTGGCAAGAATCATTCGGGCTAAGGAAAGCAGAGAAATGCGTCTATAGCTGTTGAAGTCAGTTCTAACGCCTTTATTCTTGCATCTGCCGGCATCTCTTACTCTTCCACGATGCCGGCGGGGATGTCATGGAAAGCTGCAAATGCTTATGTGTCATGCGTGTTGAATACCGCTGCAGGGATTCCATCTTTACCTGGTGCTCTGCCACAGTTCATCTCTTTATTGGCCTTCCACACCTCCTCCTCAGAAGGGTGCTAGTCCAACTCTTCGCAGACTTGTAGTCTTGCTGTGTCGGCAGTGGATAGGCGTTTGAGGAGCTAGCTGAAGTGTTTCTTTCATGCTTGTATCCCTTCTTTGTCTTTAATGATTGAGATGCCATCTTTTGAGAGCAGAGGAGTGGATCCTGATCGGTGAGAACCATAGACAGCTTGAATGACTCTAAAGAACATGTTGGAGTTCTTCATATCAGCATGGTGCTGGATTTCCTCATTCTTGTTTCCCACCATCTATCCTTCATTTTGCGGATTTCACGTCGAGCCCTTGCATGCAGGTGCTTGAGCTTGTCTCTCTTAGAGATTTAGTTTTGGTCTTCTGCCACTAACAGAATGCCTTGTACTTTTCTTTAATCACTATCTTGATGTTCCCATCATACTCATCAAGCCAGTAATCGTGGACTCATGTCCTGTGATCCAGGACTGACTTAGTTGCTTCCGTCACCATCGCTTTGAACTGGCTCCATTTTTTAGTTTGGCTTCCAGTCAGTGGTATCTTGGCAGACAGCTTGTTGTCGAGCTTGATTTGGAACTCCAGCATGTGCTCCGGGTGCTGTAACTTGCTTTGTTTAGGACAGGTCTCAACTTTTTGGGTTGCTTGTGGTGGTGAGAGATAATGTGTTAGGTTAAGCTTGGTTATGACAAGTCTTTGGTCAGTCCAACATGTGTGGATGTATGTATGACTTGTGATTAATGAATGAACAACACACTAAAGATGTAAAGATTTTTATAGAAGTACAATCATTGTAATGTAATTAGACCTCCACATCGATTTTATATATCTGACTCAACTTCATTAATATCAAATCAAGTTGGGAAGCAAGGTATATATATATATATATATATATATATATATATATATATATATATATATATATATATATATATATATATATATATATATTATCTTCAAACCATGGCTCATATTAAAAAATATTCAACAATTTAGACACAAATATGCGAAACACTATATACTTAATATATACAGTATAGGATAAATTTGAATTGAAATATACTTGTTATATACTATTAGTGTAAATTCAACAGGAAGTTAGTATACACGTCAAATAGATATAAAGCTTACAATGACAGAATCTTAATGTATGTGTAGGCGTTTAGAGCATGTATGTATGTATGTATGTATGTGTGTATGTATGTATATATGTATGTATTCGGGCATGCGTGCGTGCATGTATGTAAGTATGCGCGAATGTATGCAATATACAGGTAAAGATGAAAAAATTTCACTGAAAATGGAACAAATTCGATGAAAACACACATATAATCATATGCACGAGGAAGCGTACCAGAACAGAAATAGAAAAGGAACAACGATCAGGAATAATATGCTAAAGCAAATGCGAACATTGAATAATTGTTCTACATTGTACTAGCACATTTGACGTGAAGTCTCGCGTTAGCTCTCTGGCAATAATGGGAATGTAAATAATGTAATTCATATGCATAGTTGTCAAAAAAGAAATGGGTCTAATCTAATCTATAAAATGTTTGGTTGATTTCATGCTGAAGTTCGTATGTTCTTCTGTATGTCAATTCCTATCCATCTGCCACCAAACACGTGATGTGTCAGACCATGTCAGGCCATTCAAAAAGTCTAAGCTTTCCACTCTATCACACAATAGGATGTGAAGTGGAGTATCGTCGTCCTTACAGAAAAGTCAGTGTTAGTTCAGTATATGTATTGAATCATTTATTTGCTGAAACATAATATTGCATTCATCGCTTAAGGATCGGTAGAAGAGAATTATATGTATGACGCTACACAATTTACATTTCTAAATAAGCAATATTTACAAAAGACGAATTATTATCAGGTAAACATATTCCAATCATCCAAGCAGCGAGAAGTTAAAAAACAGGAAGGACACTGGTATAATTTAAATGTTCGGGTCTTGATTTCCAGTTTAGGTCTCCACAATCTATCTTCTAAACATTAACCTTAAGTTTCAATAAGCCTCTTCCAAATAGGTTTCGATAGAGAGTATCACGTATAACTGGAAAGAGTCTCCGAGTTGTTATTTCGGGAGAACATGGTATATGACTTTAACAAAAAACAAAGTTCTCACACTCCTGTGTCAGGAAATCAAGAATTACACTGTTGAAACAATTTTCCGTCAACATTTTACTATGCAGATTGTATTGAAGAACCCTAATTTGATTGTATCAACATAACCCTCCAATGACTACATTCCAAGAGTGTTTATTATTTCCTCTTTAGGTGAGCGCTGATCGAGACCTTGAATGCTTCTTGTAACATTTCTTTTACAAAATTCTAGGTCATATATCTGTGACTGCGTCATGTCTGACCACAATTCCAATCCAGGCTTCAGAGAAGACATATTTGTACATTGTTTATTACTGTTAACTGGCTTTAACCAGCATTTGCAACTGCAGCATTATTAGGAAGGTCTGGGGAGAGAGTAATCCCAGCATATATTCTTGTCGAAACTTTAGGAATCTGCTTCTCTCCGAGCTTGTGCGAGGTTTCATGAAGGATCTGTTTTCCTTGAAAATATGACAATATTATTTTTGTCAGGCATGTATACATGAATGTATGTATGTATGTATGTATGTATGTATGTATGTATGTATGTATATAAATTAATGACAGATAAATGTAGGTATTGTGACCATTCATTGGATACAGTGCTTTATGGACCATTTGTAACATTGAATTAGAGCTCCACTAGCTGCATTGCTAAATAGGATTGCGTGTGTGTGTGTGTGTGTGTGTGTGTGTGTGTGTGTGTGTGTGATTTAGATTTTTAACGTAGCTTTAACAATTGTTCAGTCATATCGCTACGACGTCTGCAGTGTGACAGTCTATAGTGATGTCCATGCACCATGCCGCAGACATGTGGCACGATGTCCCACCCAGTCACATTATCCTTACACCAGGTCGACCAGTCCTAACACTAACCTCTTAACGCTGAGCGACAAGCGAGGCAGCTGTTAGTACCATTTTTTAAAGTCTTTGGTATGACTCGGCCGGGGTTCGAACCCGCGACCTCCCGTATCCGAGGCGGACGCTCTAACTACTAGGCCACCGGAGCGGTCAGATAGGATTGCAAAAAGGTAATGTGAGGCCAAATCTAAAGCATTGACCGGTGAGGTACGATGGGTATTTTGCCAATGCTAGAAATAAGACATTCAGTTTGCAGTGAGAATAAAAATAGTGTAATACATATATTTTTAGTTATGATTATTTGTCATTAGTGTTATAAATTCGCATTTATCTTACAGCTTCGAATGACTGACTCCATATATAACAAACCAATCCAATTTGACCCAAAATTGCAGTCGTCTTCTTGGAATTGCGCCAATAAATTATGAGATTGAGAAGTGTTATGTATGTTAGTAGACAGGTTCCATTTTGTAGCATTGTTCTCTCTCTTGCTTTCCCAGCTGAGCAAGACAGAATGCACCCAGGAGCCAATTATACGTAGCAAAAGTGACAACAATGATGTACAAGAGGTTTTGTGGCCTATATTTTTCAAAACATTTTGCCAGTAATGTGATTATATCTCACAAAGGCTGATTAATCACCAAATGAATTCTACGCTTACTCTCTAAGAAGATGTAACCTCTTCAAAATAATAACTAAAGACTATCGTCACAAAAAAGCTACCGAAAGGTCATTTTCTTGATTTTTCCACAAATTTATTTCCTCACAACGATGTAGAATTTTAATAGTAACTAAGTACCATTTCGGAAGACTCATATCAGCACATGCTTAGTACAGCTTTCTTCTATTAATAAATAAATTGCTATGATGATTTTGTTCATGTTCTGCTTACAATTAATTGTGAAACATGTGCCGCTCTTGCTGATCGAACTGTACCGACGTATTTACTGGTAAATGTATTGGCTGTTCGGCTTTCCATTTGAGAGCGCTCATGTTCATATTTTCTGAAATCTTCCATATTTTGTAATATTTGTGAAAACTGTCTTTGCATTTCCCATGTGTATTACACAACCACTAAATAGCAACGATATCAGTCATTTCGGCAGCAATGGTTCAGCTTGATTCCAAGTAAGGCTTAAAGACCAAACAAAGAGAACTCTATATCGAAATTTAGACTATTAAAATGTCTTTGAGTATCACAGCAAGGTAAACTAGTTTCTACCGACGCTTTCAATTATTAAAAATATATTAGACTACTGCAGTAATTCTTAATAATTACGCTTTAAATTTGTTTGTACACGACACATGTCAACCACTGGCTAAGAACACAGTGTTTTACTGGTCATTGTCCTATATAAACATTGTCGTTGAGAAACACTACCAATACTGATAATAATTATCTAAATTTGTTTCAACGTTTTTTACTGCTTTTTATCAGATAAAGGTTTTCACATACTGGTTTGATTGATGACACTAACACCGTGTCGTCGTTAACATACACGTCTGCTATCCACTGAAAAATCTGTATCCCAACTGTCATTATCAAAATTTATCACTTTGTAGTCGCAGATTTCCATCCATTCAGTAGTATTGTAACATTTTGTCTGATGTTCATGTGCTCTAGCAAAGCATTTTGCCAGCAATTTATAGTAGCACTATAATGCTATTTTGAAATGATTAAAACAACAGGATTAACATGATTATGAAATAGCATTATTTTCTTTATTTGCCAGCCGATTTTCATGATATATGTATAAAATGTGTTTTCCTGAGGTGATTTGTTCAAAAGGAAGAAAGTTATGAGCTGTTTTGCATGCTTTACTAGAATTACGGATTAGATATCCCACATTATTCACATCATTATTAACCACGGCATTTATGTCCGCTTGTTAAGGTCCTTGTGAAATATGTCCAGTACAGGAAAAACAAAAGCATAAGACATGTTTGTAATTATCACAATAATGAATATTTGGGGACAAGCTTTTACTTTTTTGTAGCCTATGCTAATCTTAGTCATTGTTGGTCAATGTACAATTGAACTATCTGGGTAGTAGACATAGAGTCCGTCAATGGAGAAGGTTAGTAAAAATAAATATTAGTTCAGACTTTGAAGCAATGTATTCCAATTTCTATTTGATTGTTCTATAGTATCTATTAGATAAAAAAATGTTGAAGTTCTCATCTGAAACTTCTGGATGAGGAGCGCAAAAGATAGAAGTCACACTGGTCGATTTGATTTTCTGTAAAAAATGGACAGTTAGGGTGTATATTTCTTACTCCCACAGTCTAGAAACAAGGAACGCCTTTCAACGGAATAAGAACACCAAAATGCAAACAAAATCCAGTATTATTATCGTAGTAGTAGTAGTAGTATTAATAGTAGTAAGCAGTCGTTCGGACTCGTGCAGCTGTATTTGCTGTTATTTTATTCATATTTGATACATTGTATAGATTACGAGGATTTCTAGTTACAGCGTACCTATGTCAAAAAGTATCTTGACCAAAATAAAGTCAAATCAAATCGTAACTAAACCGAAAAGTTCCCAAGTCAAAATGTTCACATGAATGCCCAAAATGCCAACAAGTAAAATCGTACTCCTGAAAAAACAATATATAACCCAAATATGATATAGATTGGATTGAACCACATGCAAATTATCCAGTGAGATAAGAAGTCAACGCGTATTGCCAGAGACGAACAGTAAACCGTGATAATAAGCTCCCCTAATGATCTATACAGTTGATCAGCTCAAGGCATTAGTAAAATGTTAACTGCTCTATTTTCCGAAAGTTTATTTGTCCGAAAGTTATTTTGTCCGAAGTTCATAACCCCGAAACATTTTGTACATGATATATATTTTCACGAAAACCTTAGCCGAAAGTTCCATTGTTTGGAAGGTTCCTAAGTTGGACCAATATAGGGATACATATTCCAAAGTTTTATTGACATGAGGGTTCTTAACCGAATAAAAAAACCCCAGTTGAAATGTTAACAAGTTCGAAGGTATTTGACAAGGTGGAAGGTTCATTCGTCCAAAAAGTTTTGAAATAGGGTTGACAGGTCCGAGATTTCTTTGGTTCAAATATATCTGAAAATAAATTCATTGTTTCCAATGATTTAATACTTCAAAAAGATTGGTATTATTCGAGCGCTTTTTTATTAGTCCGAACATATTTGAAAGAAGGTAATTAGTCTCACTGTATCCGAACTGAGGATCATTTGTGCAGTACAAAAACTAAAACAAATTCGAGCGTATTATGAAAAAGAAACAAAATAGAACTCATTGGAGAAACTATTTTTAAACAATAAAGGCCTCTTTTGTCTTAAATAAAATTATCAATAATAATGTTATCCTATATTTACTTTCTTATGAAGTAAGGCTCTAAAACAGCACGTTATAAATGCATCTTCTGATTAGGCATGGGTTATATTATTAAAATAATTTTACAGTTACTTGAATTATTGCTTTTCAGACAATGATACTCTATTAAATCAGCATTGCGTTATTAAAATGTATCATGAGAGAGAGCCACAAAATAGTGCACGAATGTAAGGAAACAAAAATTTAAAATAATCCAGTTTTTGATAATTGGAATAATCCAGGATTATCTCCACCACTGCTCTCAACCCTATTAACAATAATAGCTAATAATGGAAACATTTCAGGCATGCCAGGATCATCCTGTAATACCAATTAAACGAAATACTATGTTCCATCTGAATGAAGCTGCTTAATCTCCATAAACATTGGACTTAAAAAGGTAGGTAAAGGAACCTTATAATATTGCACATTTCTACATAGTCAAAACATCAAAAGGTATAGCTGTAAAAATGGCCCGTCATAAAGTAACTTCATAATTATCGTCATCACGAAATGAATTGCGTTGTTGTTATGGAACTTCTCCATAGCATTATTGAAAGAACAAACAGGACGAGCTTTGAAATTCTGGTATCATTGATTATGTACAATCTCTCCTAGCTCCTACTATACCCATATGCCAGCAAGAAATAAATACACCGAAACAAAAGTTAAAGAAAGACACCACTATCTGGGTAAGATGCAATAACATTACTGTTGTTCCAATTGCTGTCCTAAAGGCAAGGAATGCCATTTACCTCCCTTAAAACAAAAATATATTTTGATTTGTTTCACATTCTAGGTGAATTCCTACTCATTTGATCAGACATATAATGGGTATCAATATATGAAAACAAACATATAGATTAAAAACATACATTCTAGACGTACCAGATTAATCTTCCTTAGGAAACTGACAACGTACTGACCTCATATATTATTTAAACATTCTGGAGACGTGAGTGTAATTTATTTCACTTCAGATCTGGAGACGCAAATGTAATTGGTTACACTTCAAAGGTGGAACATGAGTCTGATTTGTTGGGCATCAAATATGAAGTACAAGGTAAACACTAAGCATGTTGACATTTAATGCAACCATAATAAATGTCAAATCTCAACAAGAATCGATTTATTTGGACATAAATAAAACTGAAACAATTAAATAGGAACAAAACCGTATTCATCAAGTATGAAACCATTATAAAGAGAAACATTGTAACCTGTCTTTAATATTAAATAGTTTAGCCTTAACATAGCAATAGCGAGGACGGTTTCATCCAAATAATAGTGAAAATTCTACCACAATTCTTTAAGAACACTTAAGATTGCTTTACACTTTCAAAAATATGCAATGGATATAGAATATTTCTGCTCCTATATTTAATATACACGAGTTCTGATCGTGTCATATAAAAGATCAAAATATGCTCAAGAAGTAACACAAATTTTTAATACTTCTCCTGTGGTCTTGAAATATAAAGCTGTAGATAATCTCATTAGACATTTGAAAGGTTAAATACTTTTAGCAGCATTGAATAACGACTTTCAATGATTTAAATAAAATCTGAATTTCAAAAAAATGTATATATTGTATCTGTTGTAACATATTCACATGTCAATATACACTTTCAAACGATTTTCTTTGGTGTTACATATTGATCTGAATATTTAGCCTTGGACGCAATTGCAAGGGAACAAAACACACGTAGATATGGAAAATATGGTTCCTAAATTTAATTATAAAACCAGTGAGGAATACACAGGTTTTGTGGATGAAAACACGACCATGACAAATTCGAGGTACATAAAATCGTATGGTGTTATGCATGGCCAAAACAGCAAACCGCAATATACCGGTGTACCGGTGTGTCGTTGCACCCTTATTACTTAGTGTATAGTCAAGTGTTTATATCTATCTAGCGTCAGATAAAATATCAATCATTGAAGCCTGCGAGAGTGATCCGAGAGTACTTGCATTTATCGGATTTGGTTACTGATTGAATAATACATGGCATAAATACGTATATTCCGATGAAATGATAAGAAGTTCATAAACAGAGTGCACTAACTAATAAATAAAATAAACAAATTAGGCAAACTTCGTTATATTGCCAATCATTGATAATAAAATGGAGACGGGAAGGAAAGGTCCAAGTTCAACGGAGGTAAGTACAAGAACTTATTAAAACTGTTCTTTTTAGTCGTCCCTCTATTCTCATTGTGCCTGTCGTCTACATGTATATCTTTATATGTTTTGTATATCTGTTTGTCAACCCCATTTGTCTATTAAAACTTGATATTTATTGTTTGCTTCATTCGCAGTGTAATCGTCATTAATTTGTTAATGCCTTTGTAGGTTTATAATTTTAATTTGTCTCTATGTCTCTCCTCTCACTTAGATTTCTCACAAAAGGTGTAAAATCACAAATTATGGCACGAAGTAAAGAATAAACGTCCTTACTTCGTTCAGCTTGTCTTGAAACTCTTCATGTATTGCGTACATTTCATTCTCATTTATATGGGAACTGGTAAAATATATTTGCCTAGAAATAGTATAATTTTTTTAAATTCACTAATGCGGAGACTAAATATTCTAGTAATATGATTTAAAGGACTTTATTTGATATAACGATACAATGCAAGATAAAAGTTTTATAAACACACGCAAGTATCAGAATATAAAATACATGTTCAGATTGATATTAAATTCTTTCTTGAAGGGTAACATTCCACTGCTACTGTTCTCTTTTCACCTATTTGTCATGGTTTGCATTTCTGCTTTTCTACCATTCCCATATCGCCTCATTCCCATGGTACCTATAACACGTTGCTTGCATTATACTTTGCCTGCATATAATGTTATTTATTGTTGACTATTTGCATTTCTGGGTTCCCATTCCCCATTCCTATTTTCTCCATGATCACTAGGGTCGTTTCTCCCGGTGAAACTTGACAGCGATGTTCTTTGTTGTCTAAAGCCTTAACCTAGATATTACACCAGTACTTCTGCTCCCGTCACTGTCTAAATATTCACGTTATATGTATCACCATTTTCTCCCCTTGATTCAATTCAAAGACAATAGTCAAGTATATTAAAAGTGTTTGAGTGGTTCATACGAAAGAGCGAATTTGTGAGTTTGATCATAATTCCTTTTTCTATAGTCCTAATAATATTTACTAATATTTTTTGCTGGTGCTATATAAATATCCATCATTCATTCCTTATACCTTTTCTACTTCCTTTGTATTTTTTTGTGTTGTTCTTTTCCATTTTACCGAAAATAACTGCATATATGAGTTTAGGCAGGCAGTCTATTGGAGAACAACGTTGCTTGTCGAACCTAATTAATCACTGAGTTATTTCATTAAGTAATCAAATACCCCACAAACAAGTATTAACTTTGCCGCCACCGTGTAACACCAGCAGACACGTTTAGGCCCGTAGTACCTTAGCGCGGCGTCAAAGTTCGTTAAACCGTTAACGTAGAAAATATCTCCTCCCCCCTCCAAAACGTATATCATCATTTTCGATACTTTGGAGAAGAGTCATTAGTTCTCAAAGAATTCCACCGGTCTGGAGTACAAGCCATCTTATACCGTACCGCACGCAATTAAATAAAACAACCTCAAACGCTGTTTAATAAAAAAAAAAAAAAAAATTAAAGAGAGATATTAAATTATCATTATTGACATATATTAATTACGATGAATTATATTAATTACAATTAATTCTATGCATGAATGTGTACATTCGTGCGATAATTGCAATAAGATTGATCTCTGCTGCTCAATTTAGTTCCAAGAGGCAGTCACAAAGGAAAATTTCTTAACAATAATAGAAGTAAATTTATTTGAATTGGAGGCATTTCTCCAATTGTGAACTGTAACTCAAAAGAACGAATATGATACACGTACAAAAATGTTAAACTTAACTTTCTTGTAAGAGTCTAGTCTATCCATGTCTCATTCAAATACAAGTCTCTAAATGTTTTGGAGACCCGTATGAGTGCATTTGCATTTCACAACGATCTGATTTGGCAATAGCTGGGATACAAAATATTCGAGTTAGCGGAGGGTTTGTAATACGTTGAAGAAATTACATATTGTGTCCTCTTTGTTTCAATAATACATCTAATAGTGTATGCAAGAAAATTGCATATGCAAAATATATAACAATAATATAGCCAACGGTGTGCATTAAATCATACGTTATATACTGTAAATTAAACAAAGGTCGATGATTTCTTGCTTAGGTCACTCAATATTGGACGATATGTTATACTGATGGTAGTGTTTCTCTGTAATGACTGTATGTATGATTGGATTTATACATCAGGTTACAATTATCCAAATCTTATATTATTTATATTCGTTCAATGTCTTTTATACAGTTAAACGTAGATGCATGTATGAAATGATTGTGACCTTTATTGTGGCTCTCAACACCGTGAATAATAATCTGTTTAAAAAATGCAACAAAGTGATATAAGCATAAACGAAATATGTGCATATATGTATGTATGTATGTATGTATGTATGTATGTATGTATGTATGTATGTATGTATGTATGCATGTATGCAACAAAGTCATATAAGCATAAACGAAATATGTGCATGTATGTATGTATGTACGTACTTACGTACGTAAGTACGTATGTATGTATGTATGTATGTATGTATGTATGTATGTATGTATGTATGTATGTATGTATGTATGCATCCATGCATGCATGTATGTATGTATGTATGTATGTATGTATGTATGCATGATTCCATGCATGTATGTATGTATGTATGTGTGTATGTATGTTTAACTCTAGTGTGTGTATGGGGTGTTCAGGGAGGGGTAGTACCTCTGGCGGGGTAGCAGTCCTACTCCCATGGGGTAGCTAGTCCACCTTTGGTCCCCACCTGTCACTCAACTCTCACCTGTGGCTCCCAGTAGCTGTAGCATGCGCAGCGGCCACACCACGGGCAACGGCTTCGACTGGCCGGCTAAACCAGGTTGAGGGTAGCCTTCGGGTCTTAAACCCTCGGTGATCTAGGTTTGTCTACCTAAGCATGTGAAGACTGGACCCGGCGGACTGCGCGGAGGAACCACCAGCTGGTCAACGGGCAGAGAGGCGGTTACAGCAAGCGACGTGGAACGCGACTAGGGCACAGTGAGACACCATTAGACACTGCTGGCCATCCACTGCATCCCCCCTATCTCCAGCCGTCTCGACTCTGTCTTGCCACTGGACCCAGATATGGGGAGACGAGAGAGTGAGGTCGACGAGTGCGCAACTCCTCCTCACTGAAATCCAATTCTCACGCGCAAGTCATGACTTCACCAGACATTATCCCATTCCATCATCCTGCAAGTCCTGCGGCGACGGGGAAGTGGCGAAGCGGCAGGTGTGGATTCACTGGCAGTCGTAGTAACAACCCTGCACGCAGGCGGCTCAGGCTATAGGGTCGTCTTCCTATGACCGAAGTAGCATGGGAGTTCGGCAGCCACCTGAGCGTCCGAGCAGCCCTCTTCAGGACTACACTGCTCGCCTCCACAGCAAGAGGAAGGGACTAGAAAAGGTGTCCTAAACATTGTCTACTTCATCTTACCCTAGCCAGCTTACCGCGGCTGGCGGGGATCCCACTCCAGCGGTAAGAAAACAAAGAAACAGATCAAGGTGACAACTCTCACCTTAGGCGCATGGAATGTGCGTACACTCATGGATCGTGCCGGAACTGAAAGGCCTGAGAGACGGACTGCTTTGATTGCCAGAGAGCTGAACAGATACAAAGTCCAGATCGCAGCACTCAGCGAATCACGATTTGCCGACGAAGGTCAACTGTCAGAGGTAAATGCAGGCTACACCTTCTTTTGGATTGGACGCAGCATGGAAGAACGTCGCGAGGCTGGAGTTGGGTTTGCCATCAAGTCCAACCTGGTCAACAAGACAGTCGGCCCACCTAAAGGCATCAACGATCGTCTGATGACCGTTCGACTGCCGCTCCCAAGAAAGCGATATGCCACACTAGTCAGCGCCTACGCCCCAACACTGACAAACCCTGATGAGATCAAGGACAAGTTCTATGATGAACTGAGATCCACTATTGCTGCCGTGCCCAGAACAGATAAACTCATCATCCTTGGTGACTTTAACGCCCGGGTTGGCGCAGATCACACCTCATGGGAAGGAGTGCTGGGAAAAAAATGGGATTGGCAGCTGTAACAGCAATGGCCTCCTACTGCTAGAAACTTGTGCAGCGCACGAACTGCTCATCACTAACTCTGTCTTCCGCCTACCACTTCGCAACAAGACGTCATGGATGCACCTACGCTCCAAGCACTGGCATCTGCTCGACTACGTCATAGTGCGACAGAAAGACAGGCAGGACGTCAGAGTGACGAAGGCTATGTGTGGAGCCGAGTGCTGGACTGACCATAGGCTGATCATCTCCAAACTTAACATCAGGATACAGACTCCTAGACGTCCTCAAGGAAGCAAGACGCTGAAGCGACTGAACGTCTCCAAGCTGAAAACGATTCAGTGAAGCAGTCCCTTGCAGACGAACTAGACAACAAGCTAGAAGCCATCACTCTAGGCTCGCATGATGTAGAGTCTGATTGGGCGTCCCTTCGGGATGTTGTCTACTCCACCACCGCCGATGTGGTAGGCCCTACTGCACGCAAGCACCAGGACTGGTTCGATGATAACGATGATCGCATTCAAGAACTGCTCGACGAAAAACACCGCACACACAGAGCGCTGCTAAATGACCCGAACTCCACATCTAAGAAAGCTGCATTCGCCAGTATCAGAAGAACAGTGCAGAGAGAGCCCCGACAGATGCAGGACACATGGCTGAGCAAGAAGGCGGACGAGATCCAGTCGTATGCAGACCGCAATGACATGAAGAGGTTCTACGAGGCGCTCAAGACAATCTACGGTCCCACTAAATCAGGATCTTCCCCCCTCCTCAATGCAGATGGGAACACACTGATCACTGATAAGGAAGAGATTCTCAAGCGCTGGGCAGAACACTTCGACAGTGTCCTCAACCGTCCTTCCTCCATCAACGCTGAAGCCATCGCTTGCCTGCCCCAGGTCCTAACCAACGCTTCCCTCTCGGACTCACCAAGTTTCACAGAAGTAGAGAAGGCCATTAAAAGTCTATCCAGTGGCAAAGCCCCGGGTTCTGACTCCATCCCAGCGGAAGTCTACGCAGCTGGTAGTCCCCGACTGACGCAGAAGCTTACTGACCTCTTCCAGTCTGTGTGGAACCAGGAGAAGATTCCACAGGAGTTCAAAGACGCCTCTATTGTCCACCTCTACAAGCGGAAGGGGAACCGTCAAGCATGCGACAACCACCGTGGCATCTCCCTATTATCCATCGCAGGGAAAATACTGGCCAGAATTCTGCTAAATCGACTGACCGTCCACTTGGAGCAAGGCTTGCTACCAGAGAGTCAGTGCGGCTTCAGGCAGGATCGGGGCACCGTGGACATGATCTTCGCAGCCAGGCAACTCCAGGAGAAATGCCAAGAGCAGAACGTCAGCCTCTACACCACTTTTGTGGACCTCACAAAGGCTTTTGACACTGTGAGTCGTGAAGGTCTGTGGAGGATCATGGCAAAGTTCGGATGCCCTGAGAAGTTCATCACCATGGTCAGACTGTTCCACGATGGCATGCTTGCCAGAGTACAGGATGATGGAGAGTTCTCCCTGCCCTTTCCAGTGACAAACGGTGTCAAGCAGGGCTGCGTTCTTGCCCCGACCCTGTTCAGCATGATGTTCACAGCGATGCTGACCGATGCTTTCCGTGAGGGTGACATTGGCATCGACATCCGGTTCAGGACTGATGGGAACATCTTCAACCTGAGAAGACTGCAGGCTAAGACCAAAGTCCAGGAAGACACCATCCGCGACTTCCTCTTTGCTGACGACTGCGCTTTGAATGCTGGTACTCAGTCTGACATGCAAGAAAGTATGGATCGGTTCTCCAAAGCCTGCACAGACTTCGGACTCACAATAAGTACGAAGAAGACCGAAATCATGTACCAGCCTGCACCCTCAGTGCCCTACACCAAACCCAGCATTACCGTCAATGGACAGAAGCTCGCTGTTGCTGACAAGTTCATCTACCTTGGCAGCACCCTGTCGCGCACAATCTCCATCGATGAAGAGGTCACTCTCAGGATTGCTCGTGCAAATGCAGCCTTCGGCAGACTTCACAGTACTGTATGGAACAGAAGAGGAATCAGCCTGCTAACCAAGCTCAAGGTGTACCGCGCAGTAGTACTGCCCTACCTCTTGTACGCCTGTGAGACATGGACGGTGTACAGTCGCCATGCAAAACAGCTGAACTCCTTCCACATGCGCTGCCTCAGAAAACTGCTCCACATCAAATGGCAGGACAAGACTCCTGACACAGAAGTCCTCCAGAGAGCAGAGATGACAAGCGTCCATGCCATGCTCAGAAGGTCACAACTCCGCTGGGCTGGTCATGTCTGCCGTATGCCTGATGAGCGCCTCCCAAAGAGACTGTTCTATGGGGAACTCGCTGAAGGCAAGCGTTCCCGAGGAGGCCAAAAGAAACGGTTCAAGGACACACTCAAAGCCTTCATGAAGTCCTGTGGCACTGACCCAGACAGCTGGGAGCAGCTTGCCGAAGACCGCGCTGCCTGGCGTCACCAGATCAACTCAGGCGCAGCTGCATTTGAAGAGCACCGGATCAACGAGGCCAAGCAGAAACGCCAGCAGAGGAAGAGCAGAGCCAGCGCCGACCTTCAGTCCATCCAGCCCCCGGCAATTCCCTGTCCTCATTGCCGTAGACTCTGCAGAGCACAGATTGGCCTCACCAGCCATCTGCACACTCACAGACCAGCCCAGATCTGAAGTCATGGTCGTCTTCGAGACCGAAGGACGAACATCATCATCATGTTTAACTCTTTATGCAAAAATATATGAAATTAAACCGAATTATATGTGATTATGTACCTGTTTGAAATTAAATATATATGCATGAGTATACTTTCTCTCTACAACGAAAATGTTGAGAAATACTACAACTGTTAATATCAATCAAAACCAGAATATGACATTTGTACTGTAATATACATGATGCAATACGCGGTCAATACTTTCATATATTCATATTTACATTACCAGTTACATAATTAAAGAACTGCTCGTTGAGAGATTGGTTGGTGGTTACATTATATTCATTTATTTATTTATGGCGGTAGCTCAGTGGTTAGCGTGGCTGATTAGCTACCAGCAGGGTGATGGTTCAAACCCTTGCCCCGACATGGCCGGCTTTACATACGAGCCTTCCCTCTGGTCAAACATTATCACTATCCAAGGTCTCTTATCAACACGTACTCTAGAACAGCCATGTGAACTGTCTCCAACTATCTCTGGTACATTGCAAGTGACTTAAAGTACGTACAAGCAAGCAATACGACTTTGGAAAGTTTGTCTCTTCTACGGAGCATGATGCCTTTTCTTTATATCCTTGGTATAATAAGGGACCTAATAATGCATTTGTAGAATTTTGGAATATTTTAACTACGCCATATTACTGAGTGAACCACCAATATTATCATTACATAACTCTCTAAGACAAGCAGGATTGTATACCTTATACTTTTTGGGACGTTTATGCTACTTTTACGGCAGACTTGTATGACAAAGCTGTCATGCAACAAACGTGAATCATAATGGCTATTGCTAAATAGAATCTGTTCTTCAAAATAAGAAATATTTGTTCGACCAAAAAACTATTTAGAAACGTTAATGCTACAAATCTTTTTTTCTTAGCAAAATTTGAGTGTTGATTAGTTGATGCAGTAAACAGTTTTTTTTTTTAAAAAAAAATGTAGCTATTGAAAGAAGTCTCACATACATTTGCTACAAGTTACATTAGATTACATGGTCTACAACGCTTTCAACGCTATGAGTGAATGCTGTAGTTGCTGACATAAGCTGCTGTTCTTGATTAAATGGAGGTATCATTCATGTGTGAAGCTTAAGTTTTGTAAATGTTAAAATCTTCATAGATCACAGCTGATTCAACACCTGTAACATATGTATATTTACCGTAGGATGTAAACAGGAGACACAAGAAATCTAATTGTTGCACTCGCCATCCAAACCTAAGAAGTTCCAGTGTTTTGTTTTTAATGAAGATCAGTTCTATTTAGGAACCGCTCCGGTGGCCTAAGTGGTTAGAGCGTCCGCCTCTGATGCGGGAGGTCGCTGGTTCGAACCCCGGCCGAGTAATACCAAAGACATATAAAAATGGCACTAGCAGCTGCCTCGCTTGGCGCTCATCAAAAAGAGGTTAGTGTTTGGACTCGTCGGCCTGGTGGTAGGATAATGTGATTGTGTCGGACATAAATGCTACAGGTCTGCGTCATGATGTCCCAGCGCTAGACATCACTGTAAGTTGCCACACTGCAGATATCGTAGCGATATGACTGAAAAAATGTTAAAGCTAAGTTAAAATCCAAATCACACACACACACACACACACACACACTATTTAGGAATTATGAGATTGCGGACAACATGCGAAACATATATATCTCTGAAATCTGAAACTGAAGAGCTTCACCATGTGGAAGAACTACTAACCTCCTAAACTGAAGAGATTGATAAATGAAGTACTCCAGCAGTATGGGAATATTGCTATTTACAAAAACACATGCTATTACAATTAGTTAAGAATTGTACTTAGTTCAAATTACATTCTATATATATATATATTATATATATATATATATATATATATATATATATATATATATATATATATATATATATATATATATATGTTCGATTGCTTTTACGATGTTTTTACAACAAACAAATAAAGTGGAAAAATGTTGTGGAACTATTTTCTTACAGTATTAGCATACGTACCAGCCAAACTAGAAGGCGCAGGAATGAGATACATACATGCATATTTAACCGCCATATAACAGCGGCGCTTACTTAGCGGCAGTGATACAGAGTGGATGTCATCTGGCCTTCTAGTCACCATCTAGCAGTCATGGACATCCACTCTGCATCACCCTTGCCTGGACACAATACAACTTTTAAATGTAAAAATCTATTATGATATCTACCACACAATTTCTGTTATTTCAGAAGCCATTTTTCGCCATTCCCGATAACTTTGAAAATCTACATGATGTCACTAAAGCCATCGAAGAAGCTGGCGTGCATGACTGTGGACTTATTTTCGGTATGGACTTCGCTCTGAATGGATATATCTGACTTTAAAATATATTATGGTTTTAAAGTTTAGTCTTAGATTTCCCAACTGTCCCACGTTATATAAATCAATATACATCTCTAAAACTCCAATGTTGCACTAAATCTGATACACTTTAAGAAGAATAAAATGTTGTTTAGCACAAATTTTAACCAGCTGGAAAATGTTAAAAGCCAAAAAAAGTTCTCTCTCCTCTCTGCCCCCCCCCCCAAAAAAAAGAACAAAAAACATGCTTCCATTTAGCTGCTGTGCGTGTTGGTTCACGTTAGACAGAAACAGGTATATATCTTTTGAGCGCATGCATGATCTTGTTTATTAATATATAGCTTTATTCCTTCTTGAACGTTTGTTAATTTGTGGTCAGTACCATTCTTTTTAACCCATTATGCATTCTTCTCTAATCAAGTTGGGTACAAGGAGTGTAAGAAGAAATTGTGTAAATCCTTTTGTAACTAATTTCGATTTGCTTTTGCTGTTAGCGAAATAAATACTTTGCACCTTCGATATCATTTTGCCTCAACAAAAATATTTCGTAACAAACCATATTTGACCTAAGGGGGCCTGTTCCATTGATGAGTTGAAAAAGATAATTAGGACCAGTTTCGCTATCGTTTACAAAAGGTATCAAAATATCCCTTCAACGTTTGCTGGGTGAATCTTATAGCATTTGTTCGTTGCGTTATCAGCAATATCGGCAACTCTAAATCAAAACGTAGTTGTTGCAAAATTGTAACCGATACAATCGGCTCTTTATATATACAGATACATATCGTTAAGTCATTCTGGTAAAAAAAAATTGCTGAATGTGTGCAGATTTAGACAAAACTTAATATCTTGTACTCAGAACATGAAGGATTCTTAAGGAGTAAGAAAATGTTGTACTCATTCCGAAGATAAGCAATAAACATATTTCATTAATGAAACATAATTTTAACCCAAATTATAGCATCATCCTTGCAATAACAGATCAAGGCAAAACCATCTAAATATTGAGAAACACAGAGGAAGTGAGAGATATATTATATAGAAAAAAAGAAATGTAGGAGAAAATAACGGCTCTGGTATCTTTTCATGCAATAATTTAATTTGTTAAATTCTTTAGGTCCATTCGAAAGTCACAATCTGTTAATTCGGAGCGTTTAAACAGCAATAATTATAATCACAGTTTAGTCTTATAACAAGAATATGCAACAATTCGTTCACATTGACTCATTTGCTTGGAACGTTGTACCTTTTGTATTGAGCTAATAGGGGCTAAAGTAATAAAAACACTTCTGTCCTTTAGAGTACTAGTAAACAGCAAACAGTCGCAAAACGCCATAAAAATAATATTCCTCAAAATTAACTTCCAATTGTCGTGTACGCCATCATTAAAATAAGACTGTTATATCAAAACGACTACATACGTTCAAGAGCAACTACTGCCTACATAGGTTAGCTATGATTTCACGTGTAGATATTCATTTTATTCCTGCGACCTCGTTCTGTTTCTTTCCTGTGCTTTACTAACCACCGATATCCAGCATTACCAATATATAATGTCCTAAAGTATATTGCGAAATCTCCACTTAAGACCCTAATTGAAACAAATAATTTTGGTTCACATTTTGTGGTAAAAAATATGTGATATAATAATAGATGTGGGCCAGTTCCAGAATGATTTTGAGGGCATCAGAACCCCATACATTTCCTAGAAACATCATTGTCAAGTACAAATGAAGATGGGCAGAGCTTCAAAATTGCACTAGCTTGTCGTACAAGCAATGTATAGAAGAGAGAATGCGTATTATCCAGCTGAACCCGACTCATTGGCTGGAATTACTCGTAGGGAAAAATCGGATATTGCATGTGCCCCATGCTCAGCCTGCCTGTCTGTTTTATTTGCTAGAATGCAAGCTATATTTATACGGATGCAGAATAATTCTGATGTATAATCACCAGTTACAGATAACCAATTCCATTGTGAACCTTAAGGGATGTAATAAATCATTATTTCAAACCACGAATCTCATGCATACGACGTACCCGAGGAAGTGGCAGCCTTTAAAATTTAAGAATATTCGAAAATAAATATCATGTTTACTAATTTAGCTTGCCTTGGTTCATCTGCTGTTCTTATTTAATGCAGATATAACACAGGTATGAATAAAACAAAGTGACCGCAATTGGATAAATTTTACTGAAAATATAAGTGTTTCCACCCCCACCTCTCCCTCCTGCTTCATTCTTGTTACATCTTGTAATGGTCGCTTTTGATAGAAAATTCTTTGGCCCAGATTTCACAATGGCGACATGCTTACAAAATAGAACCAATGACGCGAAAATAAATTTAATGCATGTGATAATATTGTTTGCCTTTCCTTCCTATCTTATTAAACGGGGATAAAAGATAATGGATACAGCTGACAATTTGGTCTAAAATGTGTAGAGAAATGCAGAATGATTTCACAAATGTTCATTGTGAACCTGTTTGTGATAAACATATATATATATATATATATATATATATATATATATATATATATATATATATATATATATATATATATA
>JAECUM010037143.1:0-55931 GCA_016617855.1 Megalonaias nervosa
AAATTAGACATATAAATCGAATGGATATAAAATGTAGCTAACTAATCAAATTTATAAATAATCCATCTATAAATAACTACGAGATCTCATGCACGGTTCAGCTAAATCTCGGAGCCTCTCGAATAGATCTCTTCGTCTTACTTTTCGACACCTTAGCGACACTATACAAACAAAAACTAGGGACACAGAAAAGGACATTATAGAGACACATTTAGGGACATTGTATGAACGTGTGTGTGTAATTTTGTTTGTGTTTTTGTGCGTGCGCGTAGTGTGTGTGTGTGTATTTTTGTTTGTGTTTGAGTGCGTGCGCATACGAGTGTATGTGAGTATGTGTGTGTATTTTTGTTTGTGTAAGTGGGCGTACGTGTCTGTGTGCTTGGAGGAGAAGGAAGTGAAAAAGAAGAAGAAGACGAAAAATGTGATAGAGAAGATGAAGAGTTGGTGGAGGAGAAGAAGAGAGGAGAGAAAATAGACAAAAGTTAAAAGGCCCTTTTCAGTGCCACTCCATTGCCTCGAAAAGATGTCTATGTCTCAATTTGTCCCTAGAGTAGTGCGTATTCAGGCTAGCTCCTTGTCACACTGTTCCGCCAGATTGAGGTCAACCACTTGCAACATTGTTGCCAGTGTCCAGTACCGTGACGTCACCCCTGTTCAATTCCTATTGTCCCTAGACAGGCCCAATACATTGCCGCTATACATTCCCTATGTTAAATCCCCTTGTCCCTAGACAGATCCAATATTTTGTCGCTATATATTCTCTATGTTAAATTCCCATGTTAAACTCCCATGATCCCCAGAGTGCCGGGACCCCTTTTTTAACATGGAAGTCCCATTGTCCCTAAGGAGCTCCCTTTCACTACTATCATCAATGATGAAACTGATAAAGCTATCTGAAACAGTCTCAGACGTTGGAAAAATAGACCAACGCAAATTTATAATGGGCTCTTTCTACATACGTGCGAGTTGAACTTCTTATTTCCCCATATAAACTGTTCCTTGGGTCGAGTTATAGTCCAACACCAAAGGAATTTCTGCCACAGTTAGTAATAAACGTGAAAAACGACAACAAAACTATGTTTTCCGTGGGGCTTGCGTCCACGTCGCGAGAAAGTACTGATCAGCCTTATCATACCAACAATACCTAGGTGGAATAAAGTTTGGTAACAAAGAGTTACTTGTAAAGGTTTAGAAGGCCTTGCGGAAAAAGTTTGAAGAATTCAACCTTGGTATCGTCGTAAATGTGTACGCATCCGACTCTGGTTTGTATTCGCTTGAACTATCCCCACATGTACAAAGCAAAATTTCACATCGGCGACCCAGATTGATCTGTTACTGATGAGCTACATGGGTGATTCAGAAGCGAGGAACCATTACGCATTCATAAAAAATATTTCCCAGTTGTTTTATATGAAGAACAAGTATAAAAGAATAAATGTTTCCATGTCCGCGTTGCTTGCATTTAAGCCCAATCAAAAAGCTGCTTGACAGCCATGGCTTTTACTGCAGTGGAAACAGTGAAAAGATGAAAAACATACAATCATGACAGAATCTCGCACGGACATTTTGACATTTACCGCCGTGAAACGAAAAATGAAAGTCGCTTATGTCACCTAGGAAGACTCCAAATGCATGAACGTTCCCGTGGGTTCAAACGACACCGAGGTTCAGTCCAATACAATGCAACTTGCTGAACACGTCCCCTTTGGGTTTCGTCACAATGTTGTTATACGTAACGGAGAGAATAATTAAACAAATTTTGTATAGCAGTCGAGACTCATTTGAGGTGTTCCTTAAATCGCTCTATAACAAAATCGATCCGGCGGCGGCTTGCTTCGGCCGAGGACAAGCGTGAGTTTTCCGCGGCCTCCCATTGCTGAGTCTGTGATTGTTCCTTTGGTACTGATGTGCGTGATCGCTGCAGCATCAACGGTGCGTACAGAGAAGCCGCACACACAACGCAGGCGATCCACTGATGCGAATTTAATCTGGTTAAACCAAAACTCATGTGCTTCTAACCTTCGCGGGTACGATGCTCGTTTGTCCATGCAAGGAGTCGCAAAGGCATCAAATGCGCCAATAAGTGTGATTCACAACAATATGGAAAATACATGACGGTTTAGTTTGGCAAGATGCAGCTCATTGACTCGCTGAAGTTCATCAATTCCAGCTTCAATAAACTCATGAGCAATCTTTAGGCAGGTAGTCATGATCTCTTTAAGACCATTCGTTGATACAATGAACCCTAAATTATCACCTTGCTTACGCGCAAAGAAATTTATCCACACGAATACATGAGAAACTGGGAAAAGTTTTCGGAAACTCAGTTACCACCTATCGAGGCCTTTTAGTTATTTCTGTCGACGATTACCTGCACGTGAACAATGTCTGGCTCGCGTTTGAGCGTAGAACAGGAAGAAGAATTCCAGTTGTCTCCCTTTCGCCCTTTCCGGCACAGAAATTTAAAAATTCGGCCGTTAATTTAGATAACCTAATTCAAATCCCTATTAAATCGTCAACCTTTGTGTCAACTATCCAAGAGATACCACTGCGCATCGCATTATTCAATGCCCAATCAGTAGGACCACCGTCTTTTTCCTGACAGAAACATGGCTAAAAACATCAGGCGAAGAACCCAAGTGCGCGGATCTAACACCCACTGGTTACTCCATCAAGTCGTTTTCCCGCCACTCTCGTGGAGGTGGAATTGCTGTCATCGCAAAGAACTCCATGATCAACCGTCTTAAACACACTACAACCTTCAATTTCTACCCCACATCGTTTGAACTAGTCCAAACTACACTCACACTGGAACAAAGGTCAGTCCTTTTTTTCTGCCTCTACCGCCCTCCTCCTAGTAGAAAAACAAGCTGACTGAATCTCTCTTTTTGAAGCAGTTTCAGAATCTCCTGTAGTATGGAAATTCAATAGGTGGCAACCTGATTATTCTTGGAGATTTCAACTTTCACTTTAACTCTCCTGGAAACCTATACACATCAAAACTCCTAGATTCCATTCACGTTTTCAACCTCAAACAGTCAGTTAGCCGACCCACCCATAAACATGGTCACATTTTAGACTGGATTCTTTATAGACCTGATGATAATATTCTACAGTCCTCCCTGGTGTCCCACGAACTGGCATCGGATCACCTCTGCATTATATGCCATCTTGACGTATCAGTCCCTAACCCTCCACCTTTATTTGCTACTAAGAGAAACCTCCGTATGATAAACAGAACCCAACTAATGCATGACATCCAAGCAAACCTAACAACTAGCTTACCTCCTACAGCAGAACAACTCGATAACTGCTTGCTTTCATTGCTTGACAAACATGCCCCAGCAACCAAGTGCAGAGTATCAATTCAAAAGTGTTCTTCGTGGTATAGCAGTGTTAGGGACCAGCTTCGCGCTGCTAAAAGAGACCGCTGTAAAGCTGAGAGGCTTTGGCGTTCCACCAGACTCACTATTCATAAGCAGATCTATGAAGCCGCTAAGAAGAATGTCACAAACATAGTCCATGCAGCTAAATCAGCCCACTACAGTACTAAGATCACGGAAAGTTACAGCTGCAAAGAGTTATTCGAGATTACTAAGAAGCTAATGTCAAGGAACAAGTGTACACCACTTCCAACTACCTTCTCTCTAGTCGACCTTCCGGACCTGTTTGCAAATTTCTTCCGTGACAAAGTACAAACCATCAGAGATAAGCTTGACAACACAATTTCAACTGACTCGTCGTCACCATACAGTTGCGATACAGAATTTTAGCGGCAACCGTTAGCAGCATTTGAACCTGTCTCAATGAATTTAGTACGTACAATCGTGATGAAGAGTGCACCAAAGTCATGTGAACTTGATCCGATTCCGACATCACTGCTGCTTGAGTGCTTAGATCCAATATTGCCTTCACTAACTGATATTATTAATACCTCTCTCTCATCTGGGAAATTCCCATCATTTTTCAAAACCGCCATTGTAAAGCCTCTGCTGAAGAAACCAACACTCGACCATAACGATTTAAAGAACTACCGCCCAGTTTCTAATCTCCCATTCATGTAAAAAATCTTAGAAAAATTTGCTCTATTCCAACTTGTATCTCATCTGAATTCAAACAGTCTTTTCAGCAATGTACAGTCTGCATATCGCCCTTGCCACAGTACTGAAACTACTCTTCTGAAAGTAGTTAATGACCTTCTCTCTGCTTTGGACAGCGGAAAGATTACAGTCCTCACTCTCCTTGACTTGTCTGCAGCATTTGACACAAGAGACCATGATATATTACTTCACCGTCTCCAGCATGTATTTGGCATTCACGATACAGCCTTACTGTGGTTCAAGTCCTACTTGGTCAACAGGACACAAATTGTGTTCGCAAATGGAAAACACTCCAACCCAGTTGATCTATTTTGTGGTGTTCCACATGGGTCTGTTCTTGGACCTGTTCTCTTCATTCAATACACTCAGCCACTCTCAAGTGTCATAGATCATCATCCAGTGTCTCACCAATTGTATGCTGATGACACCCAAATATACAAATCTAGCCACCCAACTGAAGTTGAAACTACCATCCAAGGTGTAGAGAGCTGCATTTCAGATGTAAAATCATGGATAACATGTAACAAGCTGCAGATGAATGATGATAAAACTGAATCCATTTTGATTACAACACAAAGACTTTCTCATTCACATCTTTTACCTCAGACAATAAATATCAGCAACACCAACATTAAATTCACACAGTCAGTACGAAACCTAGGTGTTACTCTAGACAGTACTCTCTCATTGCACCAACATGTCATGAACATATGCAAGGCTGCATATCTTGAGCTGAGACGCATCAGCTCCATTCGCAAGTATCTTTCAGTTGATGCCACTAAAACACTTGTGTGTTCCTTAGTACTTTTAAGACTGGACTATTGTAACTCAATTCTGTCTGGTTCGTCTCAATATCTACGCCAGAAACTTCAAAAAGTTCAAAACACAGCTTCTCGGATCATCCTTAGAGTACCACGATCAGAGCACGCCTCCCCCTGCTCTGTACCCTACACTGGCTATCCATTCGATCCAGAATTAAACGCAAAATATGTTCTCTGTGCTACGTTTCACTGATGGGCTCCAGTCCAACGTACCTATCCGACCTCACCCATGTGTACACACCAGCAAGATACTTACGCTCCTCTTCTGACACTCGTATTCTTAATATTCCCACTATGATAATGAAATCATATGGACAACGTTCTTTTGCATACCAGGGCCCAGCAACGTGGAACAAACTGCCCACTGAACTCAGACACAATGACACAGTGATCGCATTCAAGAGCGCTCTTAAAACTGACCTATTTCAACTGCAAGAACAGACTTAAAGACCTAATAATGTTTCCTTACCTTAAATATTTACAGCATGTTTTCTGTTTTCTAATTTCGTGGTGTTTGTTTTTATTTTTGTAATCATATCATTATATGTCTTTTAAGTCTTGTCAAATGTTGTAAAGCGCTTAGAGCTTCTAAAGATTAGGCGCTATAGAAAGTCCTCATTATATATATATATATATATATATATATATATATATATATATATATATATATATAGGGAGAGAGAGAGAGAGAGAGAGAGAGAGAGAGAATTAACGAAACGATACTGTATAATATTTTAAATCTCTTTCTCTCTCTCCACTTCGCGGTTTATGTCTGTATTTTTGTGCCCATGTGTGTATGTTGCTTTTGTTACAAATCAGGTACGTTAGCATTTTGTCCTATATACATACATACGGTTAGTTGTACAGAACGTACTATACGGCTCTAAATACCGAAGGGAAGTAACTCACGCTGTATACACAATACTGGGCTGCTTAAGTTGCATATCTTTAAAGGAAATTGTATTTGGTATTAGCGAGATATGTACATGTTTTTTTATTTTTACTTGCCATTTGAAGATGTTGGAAGTGATCAGATAAAATCCCACGACATCTAAAGATTCAAAGTTGCACAAAAACATAACAAAATAAAAAAATCTAAATTAATTGAACAATATTTAAAGTGATAATAGATGAAAATCTCAGCAAGAAGCGACTTGCAAGCATTCTCACATACATTCATTGGCCGAGTCCGAGACTCCAAGCCACGCGTGCAAAGGAGAGATGGCAATGGTAGCTAAAGGCACGTGCCTTAGACCACTTGGCCACCAATCATCCTCGTGAGCAAAACGTAGAGAAGAGCAAGTGCAACGAACACAAAGTACTTTTGAAATCGTTAACACAACATAAATAATGGCACAAAGCTACATTTTGATTACCTCAACTGTTTTAACAAAGGTGGTAGAAGTATTTCACAACGTATATTTTTTTTACAAGTTGGGATGGTATAAAAGTGTCATCAAAGCTTGTTGTATTAGAAAATAACACAAAAGAAAATAAAAATGTTGACGCGACACACCTTTAAACTGATGCATATCTATTCAATTGATTTGAAAGATATAGTCTATTTAAAATTGAAAAATTAGAAAAGTCCTTGGACTTCTTGGGCAGTAAAACGTCAAGAGCTTGCTATTGGCTCTGCCAACAAGGTTTGTCAATGACGTACTCAAGGCTAGGCTAATAGGGGAGGGGTAATGCCACTAGAACCAAAGGTTTGAACACCTTTGGTGCTAAATAACCGTAAGGCTGTGTATCTGCGCTGTCAACTAGATATAATTTGCTACAGGAACATGATAGAGCCAAGTTATTCATTTTGAGAGTGTACATGTTGTGATTGTATAATCTAAGCAATACCATTTCTTGATAATTTTCAATGTGACTAAATAAAGAAAATTTAGGCACATGTCGAATTTTGCTTGACCACGCAAGTCTATTTTTTTCTTAAAGGCTTTCTTCCCATCATGACCTGTGTTAAAGGAATCGAGTTTCGACCTTAGACCAATTATCTCTTTCTGAGGTATCGTTCAATTTGTCGTTGGATAAACCAACATCTATTTTTCATTATTTTATGAATGCCGTACAAAGACATCTTCCCCTTAGTTTAGTAGCTCCTTCCAAAGAAATTAATTTTTTTCCTTCATGTAATCATAAAACTTGTTCGTTTCAACACTGATATACAGAGAATTGACTCATATTTCTTCTCCGAATTTGTTTTTTTAGCTTGTTGTTGTATAAATGATACATTAACCCATGTGATAATCCAAGTATTGTAATTATACCCTGTGTCTTTTTGGTGAGTTCGTTTCACACACTAGACATTACGAAAATCCTTAAAGCTGTTACATAACATTAAATCATCTTTTTCATTCACAATAGCTGCGAAGGTCATCTAATGTGTTTAGCTTAAAGTGAGACATTACATCTTTACATATTGACAGTCCTCATCTGAAATGTTTGAATTTCTTCCATCTCTTTAAAATTACGTTCTCTCTATAGATATATTTTTAAAAATTACTAACGCGCGGGTCCCCTGCGAGCGCGGGGCCAATTGGGCCAAATCGGTCCCAATCTACCTAAGGCAGGCCCTGGATATGTAGTTTGGTATCACCTGTTCATTTTCGTGTGAAATTTAGCTGAATGCAAATCTTTTCGGAACACACCTGCGGACACTTTACATACTTACCGGTATTTCGTTACAGCCATATCTAGTGCGAAATTAAAAATGGCCACAGGGCACAGAGTAGTGCTATTCAAGGTGGATTAACAATTCGCCTAACATAGGATTTGCTCCGAAAATATGATATATATGTCGGCAAATGAATCCTTCAGCCGACGAATGCTCCACAGCCGCGAGAAATACTGGTAAGTGTATAAAACGTAGGCCGATGTGTGCAGAAAAAAAGTGACTACCAATTTTTGCAAGCATTAATGGTTAGGCGATATCATCCCTAAACCGTAAATCAATATCATCACGGGTGTGGGACTGATTTATCGAGCTTCAATTACACAACACGTTCAGTTAGCAATTCAAGGTGTACACCATATATCTTTAAGCTTGAATCGTGTTCTAACGCCTAACTAGGAGCGGTGTGGTAATACGCTGGATCAAGCGTGTAGTGTTTCACACACTAGACATTACGAAAATCCTCAAAGCTGTCACATAACATTAAATCATCTTTTTCATTCACAATAGCTGTGAAGGTCATCTAATGTTTTTAGCTTGAAGTGAGACATTACATCTTTACATATTGGCAGTCACCATCTGAAATGTTTGAATCGTATAATTACAAAAACGACGCCCATGTTTTAAAAGGTTTAGTCGTCTCTGTAAAATGTATGTTAACTAAATTCATAGCTACTTTTAAAAGCTTGCTCCATGAAACGATAGCTGTCCACGAACTTAACAGTTCTTTACTCCGGAACAATCTAAGCAGCTTTCAACGCGCACCTTGCCGTCTGTTTCAATCCAGTCAAAAACAAAGTATTTGCTGAATGCAGGATGTTTTTCATCCGTGTTAGGAATCATCTTTTTTATACTTCATTTCTTTGATATTGTTTAACCAGCTCCTCGTTGAAACTGTAAGAATCATATCTTAACAAATTATGACCGAAGAGTGTAATTAATGTTTTCTAAATATATATTTCGACATTTGTTTCCCAGTACAGAACTTTCCTCTGTGTCCAAATGATAATAAATCGTATCTCATTTTAAAGTACCTTCAAAGATGAACTCACAGTAAAACTCTTGTCATAGGTTCACCAGCATGTCTTTGAGAGGCTGGACTGTAGACAAAGCAATGTGCAATGGAACAAAGATTTCACTTACGGATCATTACAAAGGCCTTATTACTCGCCGTGCACTGTCGCCGAAACACATACACAGACAAACACACCATCAGCTCATATTCTAAAGAATTAACAATTACCTTTAAATCCATACCAAGAATGCCTAAATCTAAGTCTTGTATCGCCACAAAAAGGAAACAGGAAATAATGCTCTAAAAGTAGACTGGGACTACATTCGTGGGTACTGAACCTGAACTAATAATTGTGATCTGATTCCGTATACCATTTGCACAATCCTACTGAACCAACTGTAAAAACTACAATCCCTATGTAAAGGATTGACGTTTATTCTGTACGACTAATACGAGATAAATGCAAATTTCAGAAGGTATGTGGTTTTCTCCTTAGGAGTCCAACTATATCATATATCAATGTACCTTTGGTACACATTGTTGCTTCGCAAAATCCTTTGTCCAACATTTTTTTTTTTATATTACTTTCAGATGTTTTGTTTCCAGTACTTAGGGAACTCTAGCCAAAGCTGACAAAAAAATTAAATACACGAAGCGTACATTTTGATATCGAATGAGTTTCACAGGTTTGAATGAGAAAATAGACGGTTTGTACCAAGTAATCGAAGCTATTAATTAAAAGAGAAATTAGTTCGCTGTTATGGATGATATGAAATAATCTGAAATGAAAGAAGACGCAGAAGAATAAAAAAATGGTGATGAGTTGGGGAATTACTGAGTGGAGAAAATGAATCATGAAAGTAATTTAAAGTCATGCTATGGTCAAAATGTAAATAGAAAGTTGTTTTTCAGTCCTTAGCTGAAACAAACATTTCCGAATACCGTCTCTTGTAGAGCCGAAAGTGTGACATGCACATTTAACACTATCTGTATCCTGAAATGTTGTCAAGTGTAAAACAATTTAATGTAATAAATAAATAAAATGGGGAAGGATATTGTCAACAACTTTTATCACGAAGCACTCAGTACAGTCAGTGTTATCACAGCTGATGAGATCTCATTGCAAGGGAATCTCTTGTCAAATAGTATGCGGTGAAATACTGGTCTGCCATCAAAAATTAAGTTTCGAAGAGGTGACACAGCTTTATAGTAACTGTTGGTTTTCTGACTTAACCAAGTACTATTTAATTACAAATTCTACCTTAAAAGAAAATTAGTAATGTGTGGCTACCAAACATAATTCTTCCATAATTATTTTGTTATGCACAAAAGACGGATTAGAGAGTCCGCCTAGATGCAGGAGGTCGCGGGTTCGAACCCCGGCCGAGTCATACCAAAGACTTATAAAAATAAGACTTATAAAAATGGTACTAGCAGCTGCCTCGATTGGCGATCAGCATTAAGAGATTAGTGTTAGGACTGGTAAGCCTTGTGTCAGGATAATGTGACTGAGTGGGATATGATGCTACATGTCTGGGGCATGATGCCCCAGTAGTAGTCATCACTATAAACTGCCACACTGAAGACATCGTAGCGATATGACTTTTATTCCAACAGAAGTAGTTATGCAAACGTTTGTAATTTCAACGCTTTTTGTGTTTACTGTTTGCTTGTCTCTGTTTTGTGTTTGCCTTTGAATTTGTGAATTTGAGTAATAAATCGAAATTTTATATTACTTGCCTATGACATTAAAGTTCCAACTCTCCATCTCTTTTTCCCGACTGTATGTCCAAATTTAGAAACAACCGGACAGAAAACATCCGTTAAGGAAATCGGTGCAAAACTCTAAATCAGATCTATTCACTTTTCGGAAGAAATTCTGAAAGGAAGCGTTACATTGTATTAATTTCCTTTTTCAAGCTTCAAAATAAAGATTTCTTCATTTTACAAATTGCTTTTTGAAACGAAATGAAGTGTTTAGAAGAAATAATTATCCTGACTCACTCAGGAAAACAACTTCAGTAATTGGATCTTCTCTAGTCATTGGTGTCTTCTTACTTCTAAATAACTCAGTGCATGATTAATGTTGTTTCATTAACCAATTCCGTCGGCTAAATATAAATTCACGTTCATTATTCCTTCTCTACTTTTAGGTGTGAATCTCAGACAAAGTAAAATGTACCAACAGTTCCGAGTTTTACATTGTCATAGGCAGAGTAAATCACAGTTTTGATTGGTTAAATTATTAGAAAGCGTTGACATTTCATGGTCTGTCAACACATATCTGAACATGTGATTTGTATTTTGATGATACAAACCAACACACTTTGTATTTTGACAGAATAAATAAACACACAGTTCTTACTTTCATAAAAACTTTTAACTTGATTCGCTGCTTAAAGCCACATGTTTATCCTCTTTTAATTCTTTCTGTATTTATTTTCATCAGAGTGACTCGTTCTGTTGCGTCTGAAAGTGAGCAGCCTATTTTAGAAAAAAGGTTTCAGTACAAAGAAGCTGTCCTGCTTTACGATAATTGTGAAAAGTTTGATTTCGTACTTTACAAATCATGCATATCATATGATAGCAGAACTGTTAAACTTCCCAAATTTCCATCTTGAAACTGAGACTATTGAATATATATCTATATGGATATTAACATAAGGAGTGAAACTTATAGGTGGAATAGATAGAGATCTGAGCAGATATATAAAACAGAACGACACGAGCCCCCGTACATGGAAAATAACAATTTAATCAATTACATAAACAACCGTGACAATGCATTACATTAGGAAGATACACTTCTTTTTGAAATAAATCATTCACCGAATTTCAAACACAAATATACTTATACAAATAGCCGATCTGTTTTAAATGATAGAATTAGTTCATCATAGAATCGAGTGAACAATCGAAGTCATTGCCTTGTACAACTTCATAACCTGATAATTTCCGATTCATTCCAACTTCACTGTGGCTGTTATTCTTGGTCCTTTCCACTTTTCCCTTCTCCAAACTCTCTATTGTCTCGCCTCTTTCGGCCCTCGAACTTTGTGTGGGTAGGTGGATACGTAAGTACGTAGATACGTAGATACTTCGATAGGTAGGTACGTAGATACGTCCCGTGTAGCTATTTCACCTTGTGCTTTCAAGCTTTGCTCGCTTCTACCGCCAAAATCGTGTCCGTCGACCTTCCAGACATCCAGTCTCTTGGATAATTATTTTACGAGTGAATTTCTTCGAAATTCAACCTCTGAGTCTCCTACCTTTGTTTTCTCTTGCAGAAAAACGCAGACTAACCAAATTTTGCGATGGGACATATTAAAACCAAGAAGTTTCATTTGTGGGAACCACGCCTCTTATTTGGTGTAACCAATCTGGATTAAATATATATCCCGCCGTTTATAACTAGGCGCCAAAATTGTAGTCTGCCTGACCTCGAGATTTCCAGATAACTGATTCTGGAAAATTTCAAATCTGACAATTCCGGTACAAGCTCGAAGTTAACCCTACTCTTCCAGTATGTCTGACGGTTAAATAAACGAACGCTTAATTAAGAATCACTCCTCTCATGGCACAGACATTACAAATCCGTGCATTATGGTGATTTAACACGCCACGGTCCCCATAAATCTAATTAATCGTTCACCTGCCCAAATTAATGTGCTCTTCATAGATCGACAGAAATTTTCACCCTTACACACTCTGGTGACAAGGATAATTTAAAATGGGGAAATATTGGCATGTCTAGCCACAAAAATATTGGGTCTGTCTAGCGACAAAAAATATTGGGCCTGTCTAGCGACAAAACTATTGGGTCTGTTTAGCGTTAAGGGGAATATGAACATAGGAATGTATAGTGACAATGGATTGGGACTGTATAGGGACAATAGGAATGGAACAGGTGGGGTGACGTCACGGTACTGGACATTAGCAACAATATTGCAAGTGGCTGATCTCAATCGAGCGAAACAGTGACAGCGGAAAAAAGCTATAACGCTTGGCGGGGCGGGACATATAACTTTATATAACGCTTGGCGGGCGGGAAGTATAACTTTATATAACGCTTGGCGGGGTGGGACATATAACTTGATATAAATTATAACATAGGTTCCGCAGAGACCGGAACAAGATTTTAAAATAAAGCTATAACGCCTGGGTTGTGGGGGTGGGGCGGGACATATAACTTGATAGACATAGACAAATAAATAAATACACAAATATTGATTGATGAACATAAATCTACTAGTGCGTTTTTAACCGAAGAAAGACCAATACATACGAACGTACGAGAACGCACATAAAAACATACAAACACACACATACAAATGTACGCGAACGCACACAAACACATACACAAACATATACAAACACACATACAAAGTACGCGAACGCACACAAACACATACAAACACACACATATAAACTTACGCGCACGCACACAAACACAAACACACACAAACACATACAAACACACACAAACACATACAAACAGACATGCAAACGTACGCGAACGCACACAAACACATACAAACACACACATACAGTTACTTTTGCAAGGGATCAGTTTTTTGTTAAGGGAAGAAAACAAAAACATACAAACGTACGCGAACGCACACAAACACATACACATACAAACACATACAAACACACACTTACAAACGTAGGAGCACACACACACACACACACACACACACACACACACACACACACACACACACACATACACACACACACACACACACACTCTGAGAGAACGCATTTACCGAGAATTTGTCAAGATACAAGTCCAAGGCAAAAAAATTGCATCCTAACAATCACCAGCTTTTAAGTTACCCATGATATCTGAATGCCATAAGAGACTTGATTCATTTGAAAGTGTTCAACAACTACGAAAAGGACAAAAAAGTAACTTCTCACTTCAAGATTCAAATAAAATTGTGAAATTCCAGACGGCAAAGAGCTGGAACAGAATTACAAAGACTGTTTAAAATTACCATGGTGTTTGAGGGAACAACCAAAGGACATCACACCTTTACGAGAAGCCCTTTGTAGTCCTATCTTAGATGTATCAGAAATTCTGTTTGTGAATGGATACACTATAAACGGAAAGTGCGTCAGAATAAACTATACTCTTCTGAATGTGAAATCCATTATCCAATAAAGAAAAGGAAACTTGAATAAAACTACGGACATTCAGAAATGGCCTAACGTGGGTATAAAAACTTGCTACCATGTCACGGCCTTTATCAGTAGTGATACAACAAATTCCGTGGAAGGAAATCAATGACACTATTCAGACTGCGGAGGATTACCAACACTTATTACGAGAACTGTGTCCATTGAATTGGGGCCGTCGAGTGGTGAGTATCTTAGTGACTACCTTTCTGGGATTCATTGTGGATTCTTTACGATCTGTACTGTGAGGTACCACCAACACCACGAGGGTGGTGGTACCTTTAAATGTACACGAGAGACTCATTCAGTTAAAAGCCTTGCGCTTTAATCTCGATACTTCTCGACCTCTACGGGAAAAAGATTCGTCAACTTTGAGTCACTGAAGATGTTTACGACGACGTGTGTGTAGCTTGTGACTTACTCCCTCACTAGCCAGATGTACGTGACTGGAAAAGTTTAGATTTCGAAGCTTGGACAAAAGAAGCGGCAAACTATGCCCAAGATTTGTGATCATAAATTCAAACGTTCAGTGAAAAGAGTAACTTTTAAACCTGTGTTTGTCACAGTACCAGAAGTAGCCGACACCGAGGAAAACCACTCCATTCAGGACAGGACCATCATTGACATGGATATCCCCGAAAGGCCAATCTGGGATGACACTTGTGTGATTGTGCCAAGTTCAGAGACTCTATTAACGTTACAAACTTTCCGTAGGACACCTTTGTTACAAAATGATGTACAGTGACTTGTTTATATTCCACTTTGATCGTTTTGATGTGTATTGTATCGATGTACTTAACCCTTTGACTTTTATACATTTTTGTCTTTGGTGTTCCACTTTAACTTGCAATAAACGTGTCCTGAAAAAGTATAAAAACTCTTGTCTTGTCTGCCTTCGTTTCAAAAGTGACATTCCCTGCAATATGGCTACCTCTGCTGTCTTTGCTCCCTCTTCCACCACTTTCAAAGTCATCAACGAACTTAGATCGTGACAGTTGGGAGGCCTTGTATCTTCGCCATCCCTTTAACATGTTAATTGCTGGACCGAGCGATTTAGGCAAAACCGAATTTGTCAAAAGTCTGATCGAACATAAATATCATTTGATCATCGTCCACCTCAATGTATGGTGTGGTGTTACAAAGAGTGGCAATCGGCGTACAGCCTCCTGAAAAAAGTCAAGGCAATTCCATTGTGTTTGTGGAAGGCATTCCTGGCCAAGACGACGGGATCGTGTCTGACCCCTTCAAACACATCTGGTCATCTTCGACGACATGTTAGGAGAAGTCGAAGAAGAAATTAAACTGTGGTTTACGCGGAAAGGGCATCATCGTAATGCCAGTGTCATTTACATCACCTAAAATTGGTTTCAACAAAGTAAAGCCCATCGCACCATTAGTCTCAGTGCTCATTATGTGGTCTTGTTTAAAAGCCCTAGAGATAAATTGCAAGTGCAAGTGTTAGCCAAACAGTTAGGTATTCCTTGGCTGACACATGCGTATGACGATGCCATTCAAACCCTTCGCACCTATTTACTCGTGGATTTAAAACACACCGCTCCCGATTTTTTCCGATTTCGTACCCATCTGTTTCACCACTGGTTTCAAGACGGAGGGCTTGTCGTGTACACGTCCCCGTCGACTTAACAACAATAAAAAATCTATAAAAACCTTGGACACTTTTGGTCTGTCTCACACAGCTTCAACATGACCTCCCTTCAGTCTCATCTTCCCGTCAAATTGATTTGTGCCTTGTACTGCATCAGTCGCGAAAAAAAATCCACAAATACGTGCTTGTGTCTTAGAAGCCTGTCTCAAAGAAGTCTTACGATGGTTTACGGTGACAGCACGTCAATTACTGCAAGGCATCATTCACATCCCACATCAAACCAAACGCTTTTTTGACAGAAACAAAGTAGCCTTGATGCAACTCGCAGATCCTCGCATCGACACTCAAACCAAAAAGCAAATCATTTTCAAACCTGGAGGTAGCGGTTCTCTAGGAGGTGTCATCATTCGCTCCCTCTTAAAATGGGATCCCAATGCCCCCAAAGTCCTCCCCAAGAAAAAAGCTACTCCCCGACCCAAAGGTACCCAGAAGAACAAGAGCAGTGGTGTCAAGACCAGGTCACAGCCTCAGAAAAAGAAAAGTCCACAGAAAAAGAAAATGAAAAGCCCCCAGAAAAGACCCCAAAAAACTGTTTCTACCCGCAAGAGAGGCACGTTGGCCAGGGTGCAACCTTACATCCCCAAAAACCACGACCTGCAGCGATGGTGACCGCGTCTCCAGTAGCCTCAGGTTCTTCCACGTCTCCGTTGCTGGTGATGCCAGCCAAACCCAATTTGACAAGCGTCTTTCCAAATTTGGTGAAACAATGGAAACCCCTGTCTCCAGGAACTTCTCCTCCAGCCAGTGGCGTCACTAGGGTTGGTGTCACCCAGTGTGGTAACTCATGGTGTTACCCCTATGGACCCCCTTTCTGCACAAAAATTCGAGAATTTTATAGACAGTCATGTGCAGTCATGTGCGGTAACTCGTGGTGTCACCCCATGGACCTCATTCCTGCACAAAAATTCAAACTGTTTTATAGACTGTCATTTTGTTATCACCGGGTCTGATGGTGTCACTCGGTGAGGTCCGCACCCCCCGCACCCCCCCGTACCCCCTAGTGATGCCACTGCCTCCAGCGGTGACACCCTCCTCCTCCTTCTCTTTAGCTGCTGCGGCAGCTGCTCACAAAGTACCCTTCCCCAAAATCAAAGTCCAAGAGAGATTTTGCATGTTACAGAGTTTATTGGATTTATCCAAGCAGAACTGTCCCGAGTTAGTCCGTTGCGAACCCCACCACGACGCGTGATGCCTGCCATCAAGTTGATACGACAGACGGACAATCAGTGGCGACGCATTTCACTATAAAAAAGACCCAGGGCAAACGATGGGGATCAGTGTTTTTGTGCTCCTGAACGCCAAGAGATGTCCCCTAACAGAAGTGTACACCACAGCCATCTCCTGTCCAAGAAGGAAAAGGAGAAAGAAAAGGACAGTCTCGTCATCCGATAAAAATGTTTAGCCAAGCATCGACGTCTACCCCAGAAAAGACTCCATCGTTCAAGGAAAAAGAGGAGCAACCAAGGGGAGGAGTTTCTCCTTTTGGCGATGATTCGATAGTCAAAGAGGTCGTCAAACAGACCGGTCACACACACTACCAACTCATCCAAAAATACTACTTTAAAAAAATATAAGATAAAAGAACATGTGCCAAGCCATGGACTTCAGTGTATTTTGTGCTCCTGAACGCCAAAAGATGTCCCCTAACAGAGGTGCACACCACCACCATCGTCATTCTCCTGTCCAAAAAGGAAAAGGATAAAGAGAAGGACAGTCTCGTCATCCGTAAAAACGCTTAGCCAAGCATCGACGTCTACTCCAAAAAAGACTCCATCGTCCAAAGAAAAAGAGGAGCACCCAAGAGGGGAAGATTGTTTGGCAATATAGGAAAGAAAGTTTTCACATTTTTGACGAAGCGATAGTCAAAAGAGTTCGTCAAAAAGACTGGTTACACACCCTTTGATCTGCTCCAAAAATACGATAAAAGGGCGTGTGCCAAGTCATCGATGTCAGTGTATTTTGCATGTGCCCCAGAATAAACAAACAAACAAAGATATCACCCCCCAGAAACCATCCCTTTTCTACCCCCAAAGGAAAGAAAAGGAAAGGACTATCTCCTCGTGGGGTAGCCAAACATTGGGACGCGTTGTCCGTCCTGTCCAAAGCCCGTCTACCCATGCGAAAACAAATGATTCAAACCGCTTCCAAAGACATCATCGATACCGTCTGCAAATGTTGTCTGAATGTCTTGAAAGGTACGATACCTTTGTCTTCACATCAGAAAGAATGCTTAGCCAAATGATCCGAAAGAGAATACCCATCCGTCAAAAAAAAAAAGATGTTGGTACGACGCGGAGGATTTGTGCACCTGTTGCACCTTGAAAGAACGCATGTGGAAATATTTTACGCATTAACACACTCTCAAGTACATCGACGTCTTACCGCACCTGGTCCAAGCGTACAACCAATCTTACCATCGGAGCATCGGATGTGCCCCCCGAGAAGTAATTCCCGACAACTAAGTGACCGTCTTTGAGCGCCTGTTTGGTACGTCCCCGACTGTCACTGTCCCCAAGAAAGGTGGAGTGTTGAGGGTGGAAGATTGGGTGCGCATTGTCAAAACCAAACGCGCTTTCGATAAAGGTTACTTACCCAACTGGACCACCGAATTGTTTCGTGTCACTGGACGAGTGCGTGGCCTTCACCCTGCCGTCTATAAATTGGAAAATATGAACGGGGAAGTGTTAAAAGGAACGTTTTACTTGCCCGAGTTACAACGCGTGACCGAAAAAGAAGACGAAGTGTACGAGATAGAAAGCATTCTCGATCGAAGAACCGGCAAAGTGGGAAAAAGACGTGTCAAAGAAGCCAAAGTACGTTGGAAAGGATATCCGCCCAGTTTTGACTCTTAGATCGACGCTTCGCAAGTCATCGACTATAAAAGAAGTGACCGTCATGTCCTTCAACACAGCCTCAGCCACTACAGCAGTGACCACTCCTTCACGCAGTTCTTCTGTGCAAGATCCACAAAAGCAACCCTTGTGGGTGTGGTGTGGAGAACGTATGCCTAAACGCAAATCGTCCTTTTCTGCCAAATCTTTGTAGTGTATTGTGTCATCGGTGCTGCCATTGCCAATTTGAGTTTTCAACAAGGAGACAAACAGTTGTGGACAATTTTACTGAGCAGTTGCATCGGTTACCTTTTCGCCAATATTTACCTGAAATACTCTAATGGTCACAACGGGAGTATTGCGTCCAACGTCAGTCACCCTTCAACAGTCGCCACCCAAACAACAACAACAACAACAACAACAACAACAACCCTCTTTTAGACAGTCCTCTAACATCGAATGACCCCTCGGACAGCAGAACTCTGGGATTATGAGCAGCCAATTTTACTTAACTATACCCAGTCACAGTTCCATGGATGTATTTCCCAAAAACATATTATGCTGTTTCACGGCCAACCTACCTCAGGCCATCCAATTGAATCACGAAGCCCATTGGGAAGTGACTTTGGTGGAAATGATTCACCCTACACAAATCAAAAACATCAATGAAAATCAAAACACTTTTACGGTCGAAGTTCTGAACAAGTGCAACAAAACTTGGATGAACGCGTAACTGTAGGTGACTCTATGAAAACACAGAACCCCAAAACTAAACGGTTCACCTATCTGTTGACAATTCCTGCAGGCTATTATTTTAGCGGTCAACATCTGGTGAACACGATTGTTGACAAGTTCAATGCACTGTCTGGCAAAGCCTTAGACAAAGCCAGACGAAGTGTCACGGTCGAGTACCATAAATTTTCAGAGGACAAAATGTTGGCTATTACATTTTGTCCTGAACTGTTTGACATTTTGGGTGCAGACCTCAAGATGATCAAGATTAAAAATGAAATACCAGCCACTACCGGCAACTTGGATTTTGCAAAGTATTTTAGATTCCCTGTAGAACTGAACCAAGGATGAAATTTGATCTTTGTGTACTCTGATGTGGTGGAGTACAACGTGGTGGGACACACCTCCGCACTGTTACTGCGAGTCATTCCTTCAAAGTGGATTCTGCCACGACCAGTAACGAGGAAGGTGGAAACACCTATCACGTTCACCGCGAATTTGAATATTCTCATCATTTGCCCTTTATTAAGTCGTATTTCGACAGTGTCAAAGGATATTTGGGACAAAATATTCCATTCACCGAAGGGAAAGTTTCGGTGAAACTCCATTTTCGAAACGATTCTCTAATGACTTGTAAGTCATGTATATGCCCAGCGAGGACATGGTTTAGGAGATATGCTGAAATCGGCATTTCGTTCGGTGGCTCCTGTTTTGAAACCAATGGTGACACGAGGATTGCACGCCTTGAAAGATGCAGCTTTGACGATAGGCAAAGAATGTCTCCAAAATGTCATCATCGACAAACAAAACCCCAAAGAAGCTTTCTTGAGAGCAGGCAAAAATGTCTTGCTTCAAACGGGCAAAGACATTTTGGGCTGAAGAGAAACTAGTATAAATGCTCCAGACATTCCTGCTTCCCTGACGCCACAGCAAGGACAAGGCAGAAAGAGCCGATGACGAAGACACACTCCAGAGGCCTTCACACTCCCAGATCTAGAAAGACCAAGAAAAGAAGAACCGCCCGAGACTTAGACGTTTTTGATTATTAAATCACAGAGAGAAAGAACAAATGATGCACCGAGAGGCTTGCGCATGTTCCAAGTCGGAACTGGATCTGTTTGCCATACCACCCACCATGATGACGATGCAAGAATCCCAATGTTTCGAATTTCAACCCGTTTCCTCTTTGACGGATTCAGCTCCCATCGAGTTTGAAATCAAAGGACAGCCTGAAGATTACATCGATCTGAACAGCAGTTATTTGTTTTTGAAAGGCAAAGTGATCAAAACGGACGACACCGCTCCTGCAAGGACGTAATTTAGAACTGTTGGATCATTTGCCTTTGGACATGTGGTTGCAAGAAAAGTATTTGCTGAACGGGGTGGATATCCGCTGCGACTGAATCGTAGCAGTACCGCTTTCCAGTTGATGGCCCATGCCAACGAGTACAAAACCATCATCCAAGAAGCCAGACTCTACGTGCGTCGTGTGGAAGTGTTACCTAAAGTGGGCAACGACATCAGTCACACATTGAGGAGATCGACTGCCAAGTAATCGATACGACGCGTGGAAGTGAAAACATTCAGCATTGCTGTTGGGCTCCGATCCAAGATCGAAGATCGTCTGTTCCAAGGACAGTTACCCAAACGTTTAATCGCTGGGATCGTCAGCAACAGAGCTCACGATAAAAATTCTTTCCAGTTTAAGCACTACAGTGTCCAAGATCGAAGTCATTCGGGATGGCAAAACCTTGTGTACCAGACCCTTCGAACCTAACTTTACCCAGAAGAATTACTTGAGATCGTACTTGTCCCTGTACGAAGCCACCGGACAGTTATGCACTAACGCCAGCCATGGCATTTCGTACGACGATTATGCAAGAGGTTACGCTCTGTGGGCCTTTGATTTTACTCCAGACCAAGGCAGCGACGAGGGACATTTCCACCCTATTAAATCCGGTCCGATTCGTGTGGAACTTCAGTTTGCAGAAGCTCTAACCGAGACAGTGAACGTCATCTTGTATGCCAAATTTGACAATACAATAGAAATCAACAGTTTGAGAGAAGTCATTCTAGACTATTAGAAACTATGGAAGACCCTTATCCATCTTTGAATGTTGGAGTTTCTTTGGAAATGGTATGGGAGGATATGGTGGAAGCAGAACCCAAAGACAAAGACGAAGAGGACATGGTGGTCATGGCCAGAACAAGAGAAACATTTAGTGTCCTGTTTTGCCACACACCTGGCGAAAAATATTACGGCATTGACCAGGAAACATTGCTATGGATGTCAAAACGATCATCCCAGTCAAAATCAACACGATAAATGCCCGATGATGAGTCAAGAAGAAAAATTGGACGAGTATCTTGAGGACTCTTGGGCCTCATCTTGGAAGAAGCAGCACTGCATCAGTGGTATAAAGACTTGCGTGATCATTCTTGCCCTCCATTGACTGTTCAAGAGATTCGTCGTATAGAATCTCTCTTGGCCCAGAGTACGAAGGGACAATTAGTTGACAGCAATTTTCAAGCAAAAAGTCAGGATTGAATTGATGACTTATCATTACCTGTGAAAAAACAAGAACAAACAAAAAGAAAAATGGATACCTGGGAACTTTATTACCTTTTGAACAACAGTTCGTATACCTCTTCTTGGAATCCTGTAGTGTACGCTAAAGATGAATTGCCTCATCGCAAACCTAAAGACCATCAAGCTTATGTCATCAACACGGACGACAGTCATCTCCCAGGAACCCACTGCGTAGGCGTCTACTTTCCCCACGATGCCTGTGTGGAGTATTTTGATTCGTATGGATTACCGCCTTTGGAAGACGACATCATCGACTTTATGAGAAGAAATGCCCGGACGACACATTTAGTAATGTGAAATTACAAGGCACAGATTCTATGGTGTGTGGACAATATTGCGTGCATTTTCTTCATCAACGCAGTTTTGGATATCCCTTAGAACATTTAGTGACTTATTTTGACCGTGATTGTTCTAGAAACGATGACAAAGTAGATAGATAGTTTTGTGACCGGTTTTGATATCTCTTGTCTTTAGCTAGGAAACGTAGTGTACATCAATGGTCGAATGACCTTCCTCCATGATTTCACAACGTTGTCAACCTTGTCAAAAATGTGTTCTTTGATATTATATGCATTTTTTAATTGTTAGTTGTTGGTTGTTTGAATAAAAAATGTTATGTTTTGAAAAAGTTTTGGTGGTTTATTTTCAAAATAAATTTGTTTTCACTATACATGTTCTTTGACTTCTCTCTATCCCTCACCATTAAATAAGCTATATAGCGTTCCTACCCTAAAAAACCCCAGTAGGGATGTTTTCTATCGCGTCCGCACTTGAGACCTATATGCGCGGCGGTCTCCAATCTGGCCATCCATGGTTGACTCGTTCACCTATGAAGCTGATTTCAAGAATGGCAAAGCTGAACAAAGCCCACGTGAATTTACATCATACATACAAAGCCTGATACCCAAGCCTGATGAGAAAGAGATTGTCAGGATGTTGAAAGGGGCCTAAGACCTGACAGAAGAGGTGTTTAAAGACGAAATCAAGAAGGAGCAAGAAGAATGGACGGAGAAGTACAGACTTCAGAAACAGCAACAGCGGCAACAACAGCAGGAGCCAGACAGAGGTTTTGTGGACTGCCGTGTGGACACGAAAGAATTCTCCTTCTCCTTCCGAAGAAGCCGACCCTCTCCTGTGGGGAAGACTGCAGGCAGAGGGGGACACAATCTTAGACGATGAAAATATTACCATAACCCCGTTAACAAAACAGCTCTTTTCAGGGCTAACACACCTCCAACAATCTAGAGAAAAGATACTAGTCAAATTACCAAACTGTTTGTCTATCTTTGTGTTTGTTAGTTAGTGTGCCTATAAACACTTCGTTTCTCTGGCTTTGTGTGTGTATGTGTGTGTTTGTATGTGTTTGTGTGCGTTCGCGTACGTTTGTATGTGTGTGTTTATATGTGTTTGGGTGTGTGTGTATGTGTTTGTGTGCGTGCGCGTACGCTTGTATGTGTGTTTTTATGTGTTTGTGTGTGTATGTGTTTGTGTGAGTTCAAGTACGTTTGTATGTGTGCGTTTGTATGTGTTTATGTACGTTCGCTTACGTTTGTATGTGTGTGTGTGTTTGTATGTGTTTGTGTGTGTTTGTCTGTGATTGTGTGCGTTCACGTACGTTTGTATGTGTTTGTTTTCTTCCCTTAACCAAAAATTTATCCCTTAACAAAAACGTGATTGTACATGAGTGTATGTGTTTGTATTTATGTGTGTCCGGTAACGTTTGTATGTGTGTGTTTGTATGTGTTTGTATGTGTTTCTGTGCGTTCGCGTACGTTTGTATGTGTGTTTGTTTTCTTCCCTTAACTAAAAACCCTTGCCCATAACTACAAAAATATTGTTGTTTGTATGTGTGTGTTTGTGTGCGTGCAGGTACATCTGTATGTGTGTGTTTGTATGTGTTTGTGTGCGTGCGCGTACTTTTGTATGTGTGTGTTTGTATCTGTTTGTGTGCGTTCGCGTACGTTTGTATGTGTTTGTGTATGTGTGTTTGTTTTCTTCCCTTAACAAAAACCCTTAACGACAAAAAATTTGTTTGTATGTGTGTGTTTGTGCGCGTGCGCGTAGTTTTGTATGTGTGTTTTTGTATGTGTTTGTGTGTGTTTGTATATGTACGTGTGCATGCGCCTACGTTTATATGTGTGTGTTTGTATGTGTTTGTGTGCGTTCGCATACGTTTGAATGTGTGTTTGTATGTGTTTGTGTGTGTATGTGTTTATGTGCATTCGCGTACGTTTGTATGTATTGGTCTTTTTTTCCTTAACAAACGCACTAGTAGATTTATATTCATCAATCTATGTTTGTGTATTTATTTGTCTATGTCTATCAAGTTTTATGTCCCGCCCCGCCAGGCGTTATAGCTTTAGTTTAAAATCTTGTTCCGCTCTCTGTGGAACCTATGTTATAATTTACATAAAGTTATATGTCCCACCCCGCCAGGCATTAAAGCTTTATTTTAAAATCTTGTTCCGCTCTCGACGGAACCTATGTTATAATTTATATCAAGTTATATGTCCCGCCCCGCCAGGCGTTATAGCTTTATTTTAAAATCTTGTTCCGCTCTCTGTGGAACCTATGTTATAATTTACATAAAGTTATATGTCCCACCCCGCCAGGCATTAAAGCTTTATTTTAAAATCTTGTTCCGCTCTCGACGGAACCTATGTTATAATTTATATCAAGTTATATGTCCCGCCCCGCCAGGCGTTATAGCTTTATTTTAAAATCTTGTTCCGCTCTCGGCGGAATCTATGTTGTAATTTATATAAAGTTATATATCCCGCCCCGCCAAGCGTTATATCAAGTTTTATGTCCCGCCCCGCCAAGCGTTATAGCTTTTCTTTCCCGCTGTCACTGTTTCGCTCGATTGAGGTCAGCCACTTGCAACATTGTTGCCAATGTCCAGTACCGTGACGCCACCCCACCTGTTCCATTCCTATTGTCCCTATACAGTCCCAATCCATTGTCGCTATACATCGCTATGTTCAATTCCCCTTGACTCTAAACAGACCCAATATTTTTTGTCGCTAGACAGGCCCAATATTCAATATTTTTTGTCTCTAGACAGGCCCAATATTTTTTGTCACTAGACAGGCCCAATATTTCCCCATGTTAAATTCCCCTTGTCGCCAGAGTGCCGGGACCCTTTTTTAACATAAAAGTTCCATTGTCGCTAGGGTGCCCCACTACACTATTAGCTATTTAGTCAGAGATGAAAGGATTCCCAGAAGTATGATTTCAAAACTAAGTAGTTACATTTCATCCATTGATTTAAATTACAGTAGTATTAACTATGTTATAAACAACAATATATGAATTCTAAATTTGAGGACTACTGCCAGAAATGTAGTGAAAACGGAGCCTAGCCTCACGTCATAAAACACTCACTTAACCAAGTCCCTGAAAGAAACCAGTTGATTTTAAGCAATACCTGTTCCTATGCAGTTTTGACAGGTAAAATGTTAAATTGAATACTTGCTATGAAAGTTAGATATAGTTCTGCAGCAACCTCGCTAAAGCCTCTCCTTCTCATTCATATTTTGCAGTTTTGAAGAAAGATAATTTTTAATCAATTTCAGATTGCCGAGCTTTTCCATATGCTGTCATTTCGTTTTGGTCACACGACAATATGACGTTGTCGTTTACCTAAAATTGTATAGCGGATAGCAACGCAGGAGGCAAACGAAGCAGGAACCAGACTATGAGAATTATGCCCCCACCTTGTCTGTCTCACGTCTACCGTCATGCTCGCAATAAATTCCATCTAGAGAACTAGACTAGACTATTTCTTTTCTTGGAAATGTTTAGGCCGATACCCATAAAGCACTGAAGAATAACGAATGTATGAATTTTAGGAGTAGATGTCACTATGGAATAAGCAATTGTTCAAAGAAATCGCCCTTTTCTCGGACGTTAATTTTTTCATATTATTCAATATTATTATGGCTCAGCTGTTTCGTTCTCGCACTCTGAGGATCCATCTTCGATCTTTAGATGTATGAAAGTCGGTGATTTCTGTTTAACAATGCCACTTACTCCAACGAGAAATTTTAGCAAACGAAGAAGTTAAATAGTACGGTGTTAAAATTTTGAACCCTCTGGTCTGGAGATAATAAAATGTTTGACATTGATTTTGAGCTTAAGATTTCGCAGCAATCTCAGTTGCAGAGCATTTGCTTTTGAAATACATCCTTGAATTCCCTTCGAGTGGAAGAAAACCCAATCTTAGACTTAAGAGTAGAGATAGATTAAGATTTTTACATTCGAATGTAAAAGAGTTCGATCATTTTTCAGGAGGGAAATGGTTATCTGTTTTCGTTGTTTTGTTTTCAGATTAAAAGATCAAACTCTGTTTATTGGATACATGATTGAAAGTTAATCATGGCTGTTGGCAATCCCGATTGTATATGACCAATATTTCTGTCACGTGATAGCAGACTGGGATAGTCATCACATTTAAATGCTACATCAGTAGATAAATAAATGAAATCCAATCTTGAACAATTAACAGACACATATAGTAATTAATGACGTAGCTAATAGTAAACGATGTTGCTAATGGTAAACGAAGGCCATACAAAATTTCATACAATGTTTTCATCAAATAAGTTACACGAGCCGTATGAACTGTATATGTTCAGTCTGCATCAGGTGATGAAGCTGATGCAGTAATTGAGAACAACAGTTAAGCATTCAACACCATTCGAAACTTTATAAGATCGTCAACCAAAAGCATTTACTGTATTTTTATCTGAATGAAAGATTGCGAACAAGAAAGATACACAATTCATCGATAAACCGATCAATACAGAAGGCCCACTTGATGAGAAGTTAAGTAAGATACACAATTCATCGATAAACCGATCAATACAGCAGGCCCACTTGATGAGAAGTTAAGTAAGATACACAATTCATCGATAAACCGATCAATACAGAAGGCCCACTTGGTGAGAAGTTAAGATAGCCTTAAGAGACACGGACATTTTGCTTTTTCCAGGATGAAATCAATATAAATTAATGTTCCCCGTTAAGAACTGACAAAATAACGTTTCGATGGTTGTTTCTAAACAATATCCAAGGATTTCTTCAATTCAATACCAATATCAGTTAATTTTATACTTTTGATAATGAATCAAAGAAAATTAAAGAAAATGTTTTACTCAGTGGAAGGCTACTACAAAATTGTTTTGTAAAAAGTTATGTCATACAAATAATCAAGCAGATTGTTGACAAGAATATAACACACACACACACACACACACACACACACACACACACACACATATATATATATATATATATATATATATATACATACATACATACATACATACATATATATATATATATATATCTTGCCTCGCGTTCCATCACATATTATTCTGAAGCAAATTTTTATTTGAAATTCAAAGTGTCGTCTAGAACATTTTAAAACATTGTAGTGAATACTAACCATATATTCTTTGTTTAAACAAACCATTAAAGACTGGCACTCAGATGCAATCATATTCAACCTCAAAATATATTGTCCTACAAATCTGTTCTGTTGGCGGACATGTTATACTGGATCAGCCAATACTAGCATTTGTTATACACCTATTGAATCTGACATGCTTGATCTAGTACTCGATACTGCTGTTCAGTCCTTAGGATGCGCTCTGCAGATATTACGTTCTTCTGACAGTGACTAGTGAAAGGTGAATTTGTTCGCATTTGCAAAATTCACAATGGAGAGACTGGTGGCATACCTCTATGCTACTTTCATCTACTGTGGCTGATATCTCTTGCATGTTATATTTGTAGAACTCGTGCATGATCTAAGCACACGGCTTATCAAAATGACTGCTCTTACTTTTAAGTATCCAGTATAAAAAAAAACTAGTGAGGAAAACCTAGGAAATTCTTTTTCTTTAAAAATCCTATGCATAGTACTACACTGTTGAGCTCAACCTTATTTCCGTATCATGCGATCAGATTGGAACTATTTTGGTTTCTTCTTCGTCGTCTGCGCTACGATAAAGTAATTGGAACGTTTTCAATTTCATTCCTATTTTAAAGCTAAAAATATTATGAAAGCGTAACAGAGAGAGGACGTAATAAATACAAAATCGCATTCGTGTTTGTTCTGAGTAAGTGGGGAAAACTCGTGTGACATGGCATATGGACCTGACGGCCTTGGGGTATCCCTACGCCTTATGAAACTCGATTTCCGCGACGTCAGAACACAAAACGAATATAGCTTTGTGCATTTAACGCTGGTATCATAACGCCGCGCTTTGCACTCAAAGAAAGCTCTTAAATTGTTTTGCTTGAAATATGTTTAAGTCACATCCATCCCCCATCCTCTTTTGGCTCTATATTATCCCATTAGTATAATTTAATGTTCCGTTTTCTCGCCTTGAGATGACTAAGATTAATTTAAATTCTAATAAAGATAAATGGTTATTAATTTCGAGTGTGAATTTTAGCTATATTTGTCAAGCGTGACTGGACTGTTCCTCATATTTCCATAATCGTCACATTTTATGATGCTTCTGATGAAACAAAATTCAAGGCCAAATTCAAACTATAAAATTGTTTGCGAACGTTTTGTTATGCTGCAAGAAACAAGTAGTGGCATCACATTTCGCTTTCTGCACCAAATATGTATAATTGTGATCAGTAAGTTTTAAAGGTACTTCATCCATGAGGCAATACTGATTGAGCTGACATTAAGCAAACATTTGAAACTATAAAAAATTGGCAATGAAAGAAGACAAAAGTACCATCCAGATTTATTGCCCAATCAATTCTGACGATTGAAAACAAAATACTTAAATTCATGTATATTATTTTTTTATGTAGATGTAATTTTGGCGTTAAAATTCTGCTTCTCACTTGATGTAGGAAGTACTTGCTATGAATTCTACCTTTTTATGAATCTAGTATCAAATAATGTCATCTTACGCTGTGAAATCTGAAAGGAAAAATACGATGCCTAGTATGAAAACGTTTAGTTTTCACACCATAAAACAGCGATGAGATTCTTCTAGTAGGTTAATTTGTATATCTGTAAGATCTTTACAGCAAGCTACAAATATAGTACAACTCACTTTTGGTTAGCTTTTCTACTAATCTTTCTTTACCTATATTATATCTTTACATTTTACCTCCTTGAAACAGTCACGTCCAGGGTCGACCTTAGGCCGATTGGACCGATTTGACCCAATCGGGCCCAGCACTCCAAATAGGACCCGGCGTTTGCTAAGGCCGTTCCTGGCAACGCCCAGTTTACAGCCATATTTCACCCTTCTTACCCGTGGGTGGCTGGTAAAGAGAGGCTGTGCTGTAGATACATCGATAATGTGTCAGTACAGATTTGACCTGTTTAAGACTAAGCTGTAGGATCATTGACGCAAAAAGATATACAGCATATCTCTTTTTCGTGTGAAATGAGAATGCCTTTTGATTTTTTTCTGTAGATATTTTACCTAAATGTGGCATAGAATGTTAAAAACTTTACCTTTGAAAACAAAGCAACATTTCTGAATTTCTGTTTGGCGTGATTCTAAAAAAATGCAAAAATGTTACGACTATGCGTTAAAATCATTCCAGTCAATGAAAACAGAATTTATAAATTTCAGATAAAGTTATGTGCAAAATAAATGAATTTACCATGCTAAAAGGTACATAACGGCCCAGTGGAACTCGTTTTCCAAATGTTCAATCGTATACGAGAGTGAAGTGGCACATTCAAATCAGTACATTGTTGTTGTTTTAAATTTCTGATTGCGTATTTAAGATATTCTGTCAGTTAAGATGGCTTTGTTCTCGAGATTGCCAATATTTTTACATTTTCAGCGGAGGCATAATTGACAGATAAACGTTAACTGTTTGTCCACAAACCTTCAATTAGTGTTTCTTGTGGTTAGAAGTGGCGTTTTGTACCCAAATATGGTTACCACAAGACGAACATACAATAGGGACGAAGAATGGCCCACAACAGAATCGCTTCATTTTCTTATATATTACAGCTGTAATATAGTTAGTTATGAAAATAAACCTGCTAACACTCAAGTTATCATTGTGATATGGCTAAAACAATTGTATCTCAAACTAAACCACGTATTTCAATAAGAATTTTTCATTTTATACGATATTTCTATATATGTTTTATTTGGAAGCTATTCAATGTCATCAGTGATACTTCACGAAGACAGTAAAGCTATTAACCTTTTACCAGGGAACTGTTTGACATAAATGGCAACTGGAAAGCTGTCCCTTGTAATGTTGAAATATAATTACTTAAAAGTCTATATTACATTAATTAATTAATTATTATTATTATTATTATAGTAGTATTTTTGTGGATAAGTATTGATATTTTATTTACTGCCATTACTTAAAACTTCCCGAGTTCACGCAACAAAAAGATGAAGTAATAATGGAGGTGGGGTGGAACCCAAAAAACCTCCACAGATCTACAAATTCTGTTCTTTAGGTACTGCTTTAATTACGTGCTAAATAAGTAGCATATTATTTATTAAGAACTGGTATACGTTCCATAATGTACATATTCGAAAGATTTAATATTTAAAAGTTCTGAGGCACTAATTATTTAATTAATGTTGTGGTGGTTTGGATGGGATCCTTCAATTTTCTTTTCAGCATGGAGAAATATTTTTGTCTTATTAAATATAAACATTTTTCTTATCAGAGGAGACAGAAACAAACAAGTAATTCTATTATTGAGTAGACTGTATTGTTAACCTTCAATTTATTTCGCCGTGAAGCCTACATCCTATGCTTGATCTAAGAGTAAACATTTTAAATGACAAATGTAATACTTCTGTGAGAAAATTCCATTGTAGGTGCCCATTATCAAAATCTAGCCTGATGATATCTTTCCGTTTTCACCCGATAGTACCTTGGCAGGCATGGTTTCGTGTCTCCTCCTCGGCCAATATAGGTGTGTGAGAAAGCTTGCCAGTAGCTTATCGGGATTTTTCCGGGTTTTTCCTCCACCAGTTATGGCATACTATGTACTGAAAAATGGCCTTAATCCCAAAAGCGACAACAATGCCACTTCGAAATATTCTTCAGATCGGTATTGGCTTTAAACTGCAATATTTTAATGGCAACATTATACAAATTCAGCTGTAATAATGCTACTAAATAGACTTTTTCTGACTGTCTCAAAAATGTCCCTCAGTCAATCGTATTTTTTCTGATCTATTTGCATATATTGTTACGTTTCGGCTCGTTTAAAGTAACATAAAGAAAAGAGTGACTACAACAAGCTTTGTAAGTTTTAACAAAAATAATTTATTTCCTTAGAAAACACGGCGAAAAGGTAAAAATATGAAACAAGACTTATGATTTATGAAGAAGATCTTAAAATGTGTCCTAAAATTGTGAAAAACATAAGTCCTGTGAATAAACAGTTCTAAATTGAAGTCTGAATCTCAATTCCGTTCCAAGATGGCGGATGACGACGTCAGACGAAGGTTTTACACAAGTGTCCAGAATTTTCACTGTGAATCACAAATTGTATTGTTCAGTTCCAGTTTAGAATTAATTTCAGCAAATGTTTTTATCCAAAGCCAGTCGTGTGGTTCTCCAGGGAAAATTATTATTTAGAAGGTAGACGAAGTAGAACTATTCTCAATAACAAAACACATGTTATTCTTCATACGTACGAACGAACAACTCTTTCCAGCACAAAAGAATACCTTCTTAAGGTATTGAAAACTCTATATGATGTTATGATGTGACTCTCTAAGATGTTAAAATATGACTCTAGACTAGTTCGCAGCTACCTGAGTATTTTAAAGCAAAATAATACGTCATTTCATGTACACGCATGAAGAAATCATGGAGATTTCGAAATATAGCCAAAGTAGTATAGAATGTCAACAAGTATTATTAGTAATGACCGTGATCACAACCAATCATTTACATAGCTATTTCCGACTGTTTACTTATTATGACAAAACCGTCATGCAAAAATCATGCTTACGCGAGTCACATTTACGTTCTAAATAAACACGATGTTTCTAACAAAATATCAGACCGTGCGAACACAATCATAATCATATCAATAATTATATTTAATGATGTAAAAAAATGAAATAAAAATGAAATAGAAAGAATTAGAAAGAATTCAAATTTTAACACACATGTAACTTAACTACAGGGTCGTAACACTTTCCCCCATAAAGAAAAAAGAAAGATTTATGTAATAAAGTTTTCTTTTTTACCAGATGTAAACTATACATGAGGTAAAAAAATTACATAAGAAGAACTCTTATGAATTATACAAAAGTGTATATGAAAATGATATTTCTATACACGGGAAAGTGCATCTGCAATTAAATTGTCTTTTTCTTTAATGTGCCTGATGTCAAGACTGTACTCTTGCAAAAATAAAATCCATCTCAATAGTCTTTGATTTTTATTTTTCATTCTGTTGATGAAAGTAAGGGGGTTGTGATCACTAAACACAACAATCGGAGAAGCAGCCGAGTTGATATAAACTTCAAAATGCTATAATGCCAGTATTAAAGCCAAGCATTCCTTCTCGATTGTTGAGTAGTTTCTTTGGTGTTTATTTAATGTCTTAGAGAAATAACACACTGGGTGTTCTACACCATTTTTGTCATCTTGAATCAAAACTGCTCTAACCCCAACATCACTTGCATCCACAGATAGTTTGAATGGTTGACTGAAATCTGGACCTGTTAAAACTGGTGCACTTTTAAGTATGGCCTTTAATCTATCGAAAGCCACTTGACATTTTTCAGTCCAAAGAAACTTGTTTTTCTTTCTCAACAAGTTTGTTAGAGGTTCAACAATATCAGAAAAATTAGAATAAAATTTGCGATAGTACCCAGCCATACCCAAAAATCGCATCAGCTGTTTTTTACTGACAGGCACAGGAAATTCAGAAATAGCCTTGACCTTAGCATCTATAGGTTTAACCAGGCCATGTCCCACAATATGTCTTAGAAAAGTAACACAAGCACGGCAAACTCACTTTTAGATAAATTAATAGTCAAATTTGCATCCGTGAGTCTGTCGAAGAACTTCCGAATCGTGGCTAGATGTTCTTTCCAGGTGTTGTTGTAGATGATGACATCATCAATATAGGCATCACAATTGTCTAGACCAGAAGTAATCATATTCATAAGGCGTTGAAAAGTACTTGGAGAACCCTTCATCCCAAATGGCATTACTTTATACTGGTAGAGTCCATCTGGAGTCACAAATCCGTTAGTGGAATTTGCCAAAAACCCTTCAGAAGGTCGAATTTAGTGACGTATTTGGCATTTCCAATTTTGTCGATACAATCGTCGATTCTTGGCAATGGAAATGAGTCTGTTTTTGTCACACTGTTCACCTTCCTATAATCCGTACACATTCGGAAAGTTTTATCCGGTTTCGGAACAAGAATGCACGGTGAACTCCAATCACTCTTACTGGGCTCTATAAAATCATTTTCCAGTAAATACTGAATCTCTTTTTTCATGTATTCCTGTTTAAAAGGATTCATCCTGTATGGGTGTTGTTTCATGGGTTTTGAATCTACTATTTCAACGTCGTGAAAATTTTTTTTTGTCCTTGTAGGTATGTCTGGAAACAAGTGTTCATATTCAGACAATAATTGTTTAAGTTCAGTTTTTTCTTGATTTTGTAAATGAGAAAGTTTCTGGTCTAGATTTTCCATAACTTCCGAATTCCGAAGACTGGTTGTTCCAAGATCAGTAGAATCCAACTGAATTCCTTCATTCAAATCCTCAGTTGGTGGGACAGGTACAACTAAATTAACTGCATGATTTACTTGGCTATTTCTTTGAAAATAGTAGTACTCCATTAATTTACTTAGACTTGAGTACTAATATTATAATTTAACTCATTCACTTTCTTCTTTACTTTGTAAGGGCCATAAAATCTTAATTGAAGAAAATTCTGTAGAATGAGCAAGAGAGAATGGGCTTTATTACGGGACTCAAATATTCTCTCTAGTAAAATTTGGTGAAACCATAGTTTCACTTTTGACTTGAACTGCTGAATACCAAATTCAAGTATAACAAGCTGAACTTTCCAGACTTGAAATTTGACCTTTGACCAGATTGATCAAATTTGAGAAGGCCAAATTGAGCAAAATTCCTCAAAGGAATTACCTCTGGAAAACTTGTTGACGCACACATGATGGTCAACAAATTTTGATTTTCTGACTTGGTCTTTGGTAAGGGACTAACACAATCTACCATAATTCTACTGAATGGTTCATCAAATGCAGGAATTGGTTGCAAATGAGCTTTAGGTATCTTTTGATTTGGTTTTCCTACTATTTGACAAGTATGACAAGATCTACAAAACTTGCACACATCACTTTTGATTTTTGGCGAATAGAAGTGAGTTAAGATCTTGTGATACTTTTTAGTTATCCCTAAATGATCATCCAGAGGAGTTTCAAGGGCCAAACTAAGTATTTCCTGTCTGTAAGGTTTCGGAACCACAATCTGACATTTTACTGACCATTCGTCACTAGCAGGTACCTCGGGAGGTCTCCATTTTCTCATAAGAACTCCATTTTTAATGAAATAACATACAGGTACTTCAGTTGCTTCAGTTTCACTAACGGCCCGCTGAAACGAACAGGAGATTTCAGGATCCTTCTCCTGTTCGACGACAAGTGATTGTCGTTTATCACCCTGATCAGAAAAAAGAGAATGAGTATTCAAAAGAGGATCACTATGATCAATACCTTTTGACTGATCCAAATTAGAAGTGAAAGTGACCTCATCAAAAGCCTGACCAATACATGTGTCAGCTAAAGGAATACATTCCTTATCAAAATCATTCTCAAGAGCTTTCTTTGCCATAGCTCTGGTAACTGCACAAGCTGGGAATAAATCAGGGATTTCTTTTTCAATAGGATCAACTTTCTGATCCAAAGAAGGCTTGTCAGTTACAAGTGGATTAACCACAACCTTGTCTCCAGCTAAGTCATTGCCTAGCAACAAATGAATGCCCTCAACGGGTAAAGTAGACACTACACCGACTGTCACAGGTCCTGAAACTAAGTCTGATGACAAATTAACAGAATGGAGAGGAACATTAACAAAGCCGCACTCTACTCCCTGAATGAGAACACTCATTAGAACAGGTCTTCTCAGAAGAAGGCAAAATACCTGAAACTAAAAGACTCTGAGAAGCTCCTGTATCCCTCAAAATTTTAATAGGGATAGGATTGGCCAAATCACCCAAGAGTGATATAGAACCCTTCGACATGAATGGTTCAAAATTCTCCAAAACACAATCAGACTGAGGTTTTTCAAACCCAACAAATGTATTGTTTTCAATACATGACCGTGACCTTGACCTCTTAGCAATAAGAGCATTTGGGATAGGTCTATCTTGATTCTGATGCCTATATTTCAGTTTGAAGCAATCAGAAATGACGTGTCCTTTTTTCTTACAATAGGTACACGTAGGAATAGACAAGGATTTTGAATCAAGTCTCTCAGAGGCTTGATTTTTAGAATTTGTGCCAGACTGAGTTTTACTGAGAGTCGTATTTGGTTGAAACACCTTTCTATCAGTAGACTGATGAATGAAAGATTTGCTTACAGCAGGAACTTTATGAGTTAAGGAATACTCATCAGCAGGAATAGCAGCTTTTTCCAAGGTTTCAAACTTATGCTCTTCGAGATGATTCTTAATGTCACTATAGAAACAGTTCTTGAACTCTTCAAGTAATACTAATTGTTCAAGACTTTCAAAATCATGTTCAATTTTCTTGGCTAAGCACCATCTCTTGAATAACTGTTTTTTTTTCTCTAGCAAATTCAACATAAGTTTGTATAGCATCTTTCCTATAGTTTCTGAACTTTTGCCGATAAGCCTCAGGGACTAATGCATAACCCTTCAAGATGCATTCCTTAACCAAATCGTAATCAGAACTTTGTTGTACTGACAGAGATATATAGATATCTCTGGCCTTGCCATAAAGTACACTCTGCAATAATTGAGTCCAATACTCTCTTGGCCATTTCGAATTCTTAGCAACATCTTCAAAAAGAATAAAACATTTGTCGACTTCCTTTTCACTAAAAGGGGGAACTAACTTGATATTTCCTAAAATGTTAAAATTTGAATTGGCACGAGAAGTGGAATCGTGCCTGTCACTTGCCAGCTCAAATTCTGTCATTTTAATTTGCATCTCTCTCTCTCCCCCTCTCTTCTAATTGCATTTGTTTATCTTCTTTATCTTTCTGTAAATGCATTTGTTCCTTTTGTAACTGTATTTGTTCTTTCTGTAACTCTATTTGTTTATCTTCTTTATCTTTCTGTAAATGCATTTGTTCCTTTTGTAATTCTATTTGCCTTTTTTTTCCCTTTCTTCTATTTGTCTTTGTTTTTCCCTTTCTTCTATTTGTTTATCTTTCTCCTCCTTTTCAGATTGTAATCTCATTTGTTCTTTTTGCAATTCTATTTGTCTTTCTTTTTCCTTTTCCTTTCTTTATTTTTCCTTTTCCTCAAATTGTAATTTCATTTGTTCTTTTTGTAATTCTATTTGATTCTGAAGCTCGAGCTTCCTTAACTCTGTTTCCATCTTGTATTTCATTTTCAGTTCCATTTTCTTAACGTCAGAGTCTGTCATAGACTTACTGACAGATGCCAAAACACTTTTGTCAAAAATATTCTTTCCTACCAAATGTTGAATTAAAATATTTTTGATTTCTTGTTTTGTCAAGGAAGCTTTTGCTTCAGAAAGATCGTACTTTCTGGCAAGTTCAAGCAACTCATCCTTTTTCAAACTATCCAACTGCTTGAGTTGGACTAGAAAGAAAACTCCCCACTTTTGACATTGTGAAAGAAAGCCTGTTGTTTTCACTAAAATTTCAAGCAAAATGGGACTAGGAGAATTTAAATTTCAATTTCTTTTTGCCAATTTCATATATCTCGAAGGACGAGCAACCGAATTTTCTTTATGTTACGTTTCGGCTCGTATAAAGTAACATAAAGAAAAGAGTGACTACAACAAGCTTTGTAAGTTTTAACAAAAATAATTTATTTCCCTAGAAAACACGGCGAAAAGGTAAAAATATGAAACAAGACTTATGATTTATGAAGAAGATCTTAAAATGTGTCCTAAAATTGTGAAAAACATAAGTCCTGTGAATAAACAGTTCTAAATTGAAGTCTGAATCTCAATTCCGTTCCAAGATGGCGGATGACGACGTCAGACGAAGGTTTTACACAAGTGTCCAGAATTTTCACAGTGAATCACAAATTGTATTGTTCAGTTCCAGTTTAGAATTAATTTCAGCAAATGTTTTTGTCCAAAGCCAGTCGTGTGGTTCTCCAGGGAAAATTATTATTTAGAAGGTAGACGAAGTAGAACTATTCTCAATAACAAAACACATGTTATTCTTCATACGTACGAACGAACAACTCTTTCCAGCACAAAAGAATACCTTCTTAAGGTATTGAAAACTCTATATGATGTTATGATGTGACTCTCTAAGATGTTAAAATATGACTCTAGACTAGTTCGCAGCTACCTGAGTATTTTAAAGCAAAATAATACGTCATTTCATGTACACGCATGAAGAAATCATGGAGATTTCGAAATATAGCCAAAGTAGTATAGAATGTCAACAAGTATTATTAGTAATGACCGTGATCACAACCAATCATTTACATAGCTATTTCCGACTGTTTACTTATTATGACAAAACCGTCATGCAAAAATCATGCTTACGCGAGTCACATTTACGTTCTAAATAAACACGATGTTTCTAACAAAATATCAGACCGTGCGAACACAATCATAATCATATCAATAATTATATTTAATGATGTAAAAAAATGAAATAAAAATGAAATAGAAAGAATTAGAAAGAATTCAAATTTTAACACACATGTAACTTAACTACAGGGTCGTAACACTTTCCCCCATAAAGAAAAAAGAAAGATTTATGTAATAAAGTTTTCTTTTTTACCAGATGTAAACTATACATGAGGTAAAAAAATTACATAAGAAGAACTCTTATGAATTATACAAAAGTGTATATGAAAATGATATTTCTATACACGGGAAAGTGCATCTGCAATTAAATTGTCTTTTTCTTTAATGTGCCTGATGTCAAGACTGTACTCTTGCAAAAATAAAATCCATCTCAATAGTCTTTGATTTTTATTTTTCATTCTGTTGATGAAAGTAAGGGGGTTGTGATCACTAAACACAACAATCGGAGAAGCAGCCGAGTTGATATAAACTTCAAAATGCTATAATGCCAGTATTAAAGCCAAGCATTCCTTCTCGATTGTTGAGTAGTTTCTTTGGTGTTTATTTAATGTCTTAGAGAAATAACACACTGGGTGTTCTACACCATTTTTGTCATCTTGAATCAAAACTGCTCTAACCCCAACATCACTTGCATCCACAGATAGTTTGAATGGTTGACTGAAATCTGGACCTGTTAAAACTGGTGCACTTTTAAGTATGGCCTTTAATCTATCGAAAGCCTCTTGACATTTTTCAGTCCAAAGAATCTTGTTTTTCTTTCTCAACAAGTTTGTTAGAGGTTCAACAATATCAGAAAAATTAGAATAAAATTTGCGATAGTACCCAGCCATACCCAAAAATCGCATCAGCTGTTTTTTACTGACAGGCACAAGAAATTCAGAAATAGCCTTGACCTAAGCATCTATAGGTTTAACCAGGCCATGTCCCACAATATGTCTTAGAAAAGTAACACAAGCACGGCAAACTCACTTTTAGATAAATTAATAGTCAAATTTGCATCCGTGAGTCTGTCGAAGAACTTCCGAATCGTGGCTAGATGTTCTTTCCAGGTGTTGTTGTAGATGATGACATCATCAATATAGGCATCACAATTGTCTAGACCAGAAGTAATCATATTCATAAGGCGTTGAAAAGTACTTGGAGAACCCTTCATCCCAAATGGCATTACTTTATACTGGTAGAGTCCATCTGGAGTCACAAATGCCGAAATTTCTTTTGCTCTTTCCGTTAATGGAATTTGCCAAAAACCCTTCAGAAGGTCGAATTTAGTGACGTATTTGGCATTTCCAATTTTGTCGATACAATCGTCGATTCTTGGCAATGGAAATGAGTCTGTTTTTGTCACACTGTTCACCTTCCTATAATCCGTACACATTCGGAAAGTTTTATCCGGTTTCTGAACAAGAATGCACGGTGAACTCCAATCACTCTTACTGGGCTCTATAAAATCATTTTCCAGTAAATACTGAATCTCTTTTTTCATGTATTCCTGTTTAAAAGGATTCATCCTGTATGGGTGTTGTTTCATGGGTTTTGAATCTACTATTTCAACGTCGTGAAAATTTTTTTTTGTCCTTGTAGGTATGTCTGGAAACAAGTGTTCATATTCAGACAATAATTGTTTAAGTTCAGTTTTTTCTTGATTTTGTAAATGAGAAAGTTTCTGGTCTAGATTTTCCATAACTTCCGAATTCCGAAGACTGGTTGTTCCAAGATCAGTAGAATCCAACTGAATTCCTTCATTCAAATCCTCAGTTGGTGGGACAGGTACAACTAAATTAACTGCATGATTTACTTGGCTATTTCTTTGAAAATAGTAGTACTCCATTAATTTACTTAGACTTGAGTACTAATATTATAATTTAACTCATTCACTTTCTTCTTTACTTTGTAAGGGCCATAAAATCTTAATTGAAGAAAATTCTGTAGAATGAGCAAGAGAGAATGGGCTTTATTACGGGACTCAAATATTCTCTCTAGTAAAATTTGGTGAAACCATAGTTTCACTTTTGACTTGAACTGCTGAATACCAAATTCAAGTATAACAAGCTGAACTTTCCAGACTTGAAATTTGACCTTTGACCAGATTGATCAAATTTGAGAAGGCCAAATTGAGCAAAATTCCTCAAAGGAATTACCTCTGGAAAACTTGTTGACGCACACATGATGGTCAACAAATTTTGATTTTCTGACTTGGTCTTTGGTAAGGGACTAACACAATCTACCATAATTCTACTGAATGGTTCATCAAATGCAGGAATTGGTTGCAAATGAGCTTTAGGTATCTTTTGATTTGGTTTTCCTACTATTTGACAAGTATGACAAGATCTACAAAACTTGCACACATCACTTTTGATTTTTGGCGAATAGAAGTGAGTTAAGATCTTGTGATACTTTTTAGTTATCCCTAAATGATCATCCAGAGGAGTTTCAAGGGCCAAACTAAGTATTTCCTGTCTGTAAGGTTTCGGAACCACAATCTGACATTTTACTGACCATTCGTCACTAGCAGGTACCTCGGGAGGTCTCCATTTTCTCATAAGAACTCCATTTTTAATGAAATAACATACAGGTACTTCAGTTGCTTCAGTTTCACTAACGGCCCGCTGAAACGAACAGGAGATTTCAGGATCCTTCTCCTGTTCGACGACAAGTGATTGTCGTTTATCATCCTGATCAGAAAAAAGAGAATGAGTATTCAAAAGAGGATCACTATGATCAATACCTTTTGACTGATCCAAATTAGAAGTGAAAGTGACCTCATCAAAAGCCTGACCAATACATGTGTCAGCTAAAGGAATACATTCCTTATCAAAATCATTCTCAAGAGCTTTCTTTGCCATAGCTCTGGTAACTGCACAAGCTGGGAATAAATCAGGGATTTCTTTTACAATAGGATCAACTTTCTGATCCAAAGAAGGCTTGTCAGTTACAAGTGGATTAACCACAACCTTGTCCCCAGCCAAGTCATTGCCTAGCAACAAATGAATGCCCTCAACGGGTAAAGTAGACACTACACCGACTGTCACAGGTCTTGAAACTAAGTCTGATGACAAATTAACAGAATGGAAAGAAACATTAACAAAGCCGCACTATACTCCCTGAATGAGAGCACTCTCATTAGAACAGGTCTTCTCAGAAGAAGGCAAAATACCTGACAATAAAAGACTCTGAGAAGCTCTTGTATCCCTCAAAATTTTAATAGGGATAGGATTGGCCAAATCACCCAAGAGTGATATAGAACCCTTCGACATGAATGGTTCAAAATTCTCCAAAACACAATCAGACTGAGGTTTTTCAAACCCAACAAATGTATTGTTTTCAATACATGACCGTGACCTTGACCTCTTAGAAATAAGAGCATTTGGGATAGGTCTATCTTGATTCTGATGCCTATATTTCAGTTTGAAGCAATCAGAAATGACGTGTCCTTTTTTCTTACAATACGTACACGTTGGAATAGACAAGGATTTTGAATCAAGTCTCTCAGAGGCTTGATTTTTAGAATTTGTGCCAGACTGAGTTTTACTGAGAGTCGTATTTGGTTGAAACACCTTTCTATCAGTAGACTGATGAATGAAAGATTTGCTTACAGCAGGAACTTTATGAGTTAAGGAATACTCATCAGCAGGAATAGCAGCTTTTTCCAAGGTTTCAAACTTATGCTCTTCGAGATGATTCTTAATGTCACTATAGAAACAGTTCTTGAACTCTTCAAGTAATACTAATTGTTCAAGACTTTCAAAATCATGTTCAATTTTCTTGGCTAAGCACCATCTCTTGAATAACTGTTTTTTTTTCTCTAGCAAATTCAACATAAGTTTGTATAGCATCTTTCCTATAGTTTCTGAACTTTTGCCGATAAGCCTCAGGGACTAATGCATAACCCTTCAAGATGCATTCCTTAACCAAATCGTAATCAGAACTTTGTTGTACTGACAGAGATATATAGATATCTCTGGCCTTGCCATAAAGTACACTCTGCAATAATTGAGTCCAATACTCTCTTGGCCATTTCGAATTCTTAGCAACATTTTCAAAAAGAATAAAATATTTGTCGACTTCCTTTTCACTAAAAGGGGGAACTAACTTGATATTTCCTAAAATGTTAAAATTTGAATTGGCACGAGAAGTGGAATCGTGCCTGTCACTTGCCAGCTCAAATTCTTTCATTTTAATTTGCATCTCTCTCTCTCTCTCTCCCCCTCTCTTCTAATTGCATTTGTTTATCTTCTTTATCTTTCTGTAAATGCATTTGTTCCTTTTGTAACTGTATTTGTTCTTTCTGTAACTCTATTTGTTTATCTTCTTTATCTTTCTGTAAATGCATTTGTTCCTTTTGTAATTCTATTTGCCTTTTTTTTCCCTTTCTTCTATTTGTCTTTGTTTTTCCCTTTCTTCTATTTGTTTATCTTTCTCCTCCTTTTCAGATTGTAATCTCATTTGTTCTTTTTGCAATTCTATTTGTCTTTCTTTTTCCTTTTCCTTTCTTTATTTTTCCTTTTCCTCAAATTGTAATTTCATTTGTTCTTTTTGTAATTCTATTTGATTCTGAAGCTCGAGCTTCCTTAACTCTGTTTCCGTCTTATATTTCATTTTCAGTTCCATTTTCTTAACGTCAGAGTCTGTCATAGACTTACTGACAGATGCCAAAACACTTTTGTCAAAAATATTCTTTCCTACCAAATGTTGAATTAAAATATTTTTGATTTCTTGTTTTGTCAAGGAAGCTTTTGCTTCAGAAAGATCGTACTTTCTGGCAAGTTCAAGCAACTCATCCTTTTTCAAACTATCCAACTGCTTGAGTTGGACTAGAAAGAAAACTCCCCACTTTTGACATTGTGAAAGAAAGCCTGTTGTTTTCACTAAAATTTCAAGCAAAATGGGACTAGGAGAATTTAAATTTCAATTTCTTTTTGCCAATTTCATATATCTCGAAGGACGAGCAACCGAATTTTCTTTATGTTACGTTTCGGCTCGTATAAAGTAACATAAAGAAAAGAGTGACTACAACAAGCTTTGTAAGTTTTAACAAAAATAATTTATTTCCCTAGAAAACACGGCGAAAAGGTAAAAATATGAAACAAGACTTATGATTTATGAAGAAGATCTTAAAATGTGTCCTAAAATTGTGAAAAACATAAGTCCTGTGAATAAACAGTTCTAAATTGAAGTCTGAATCTCAATTCCGTTCCAAGATGGCGGATGACGACGTCAGACGAAGGTTTTACACAAGTGTCCAGAATTTTCACAGTGAATCACAAATTGTATTGTTCAGTTCCAGTTTAGAATTAATTTCAGCAAATGTTTTTGTCCAAAGCCAGTCGTGTGGTTCTCCAGGGAAAATTATTATTTAGAAGGTAGACGAAGTAGAACTATTCTCAATAACAAAACACATGTTATTCTTCATACGTACGAACGAACAACTCTTTCCAGCACAAAAGAATACCTTCTTAAGGTATTGAAAACTCTATATGATGTTATGATGTGACTCTCTAAGATGTTAAAATATGACTCTAGACTAGTTCGCAGCTACCTGAGTATTTTAAAGCAAAATAATACGTCATTTCATGTACACGCATGAAGAAATCATGGAGATTTCGAAATATAGCCAAAGTAGTATAGAATGTCAACAAGTATTATTAGTAATGACCGTGATCACAACCAATCATTTACATAGCTATTTCCGACTGTTTACTTATTATGACAAAACCGTCATGCAAAAATCATGCTTACGCGAGTCACATTTACGTTCTAAATAAACACGATGTTTCTAACAAAATATCAGACCGTGCGAACACAATCATAATCATATCAATAATTATATTTAATGATGTAAAAAAATGAAATAAAAATGAAATAGAAAGAATTAGAAAGAATTCAAATTTTAACACACATGTAACTTAACTACAGGGTCGTAACACTTTCCCCCATAAAGAAAAAAGAAAGATTTATGTAATAAAGTTTTCTTTTTTACCAGATGTAAACTATACATGAGGTAAAAAAATTACATAAGAAGAACTCTTATGAATTATACAAAAGTGTATATGAAAATGATATTTCTATACACGGGAAAGTGCATCTGCAATTAAATTGTCTTTTTCTTTAATGTGCCTGATGTCAAGACTGTACTCTTGCAAAAATAAAATCCATCTCAATAGTCTTTGATTTTTATTTTTCATTCTGTTGATGAAAGTAAGGGGGTTGTGATCACTAAACACAACAATCGGAGAAGCAGCCGAGTTGATATAAACTTCAAAATGCTATAATGCCAGTATTAAAGCCAAGCATTCCTTCTCGATTGTTGAGTAGTTTCTTTGGTGTTTATTTAATTTCTTAGAGAAATAACACACTGGGTGTTCTACACCATTTTTGTCATCTTGAATCAAAACTGCTCTAACCCCAACATCACTTGCATCCACAGATAGTTTGAATGGTTGACTGAAATCTGGACCTGTTAAAACTGGTGCACTTTTAAGTATGGCCTTTAATCTATCGAAAGCCACTTGACATTTTTCAGTCCAAAGAAACTTGTTTTTCTTTCTCAACAAGTTTGTTAGAGGTTCAACAATATCAGAAAAATTAGAATAAAATTTGCGATAGTACCCAGCCATACCCAAAAATCGCATCAGCTGTTTTTTACTGACAGGCACAAGAAATTCAGAAATAGCCTTGACCTAAGCATCTATAGGTTTAACCAGGCCATGTCCCACAATATGTCTTAGAAAAGTAACACAAGCACGGCAAACTCACTTTTAGATAAATTAATAGTCAAATTTGCATCCGTGAGTCTGTCGAAGAACTTCCGAATCGTGGCTAGATGTTCTTTCCAGGTGTTGTTGTAGATGATGACATCATCAATACAGGTATCACAATTGTCTAGACCAGAAGTAATCATATTCATACGGCGTTGAAAAGTACTTGGAGAACCCTTCATCCCAAATGGCATTAATTTATACTGATAGAGTCCATCTGGAGTCACAAATGCCGAAATTTCTTTTGCTCTTTCCGTTAGTGGAATTTGCCAAAAACCCTTCAGAAGGTCGAATTTGGTGACGTATTTGGCATTTCCAATTTTGTCGATACAATCGTCGATTCTTGGCAATGGAAATGAGTCTGTTTTTGTCACACTGTTCACCTTCCTATAATCCGTACACATTCGAAAGTTCTATCTGGTTTCGGAACAAGAATGCACGGTGAACTCCAATCACTCTTACTGGGCTCTATAAAATCATTTTCCAGTAAATACTGAATCTCTTTTTTCATGTATTCCTGTTTAAAAGGATTCATCCTGTATGGGTGTTGTTTCATGGGTTTTGAATCTACTATTTCAACCTCGTGAAAATTTTTTTTTGTCCTTGTAGGTATGTCTGGAAACAAGTGTTCATATTCAGACAATAATTGTTTAAGTTCAGTTTTTTCTTGATTTTGTAAATGAGAAAGTTTCTGGTCTAGATTTTCCATAACTTCCGAATTCCGAAGACTGGTTGTTCCAAGATCAGTAGAATCCAACTGAATTCCTTCATTCAAATCCTCAGTTGGTGGGACAGGTACAACTAAATTAATTGCATTATTTACTTGGCTATTTCTTTTAAAATAATAGTACTCCATTAATTTACTTAGACTTGAGTACTAATATTATAATTTAACTCATTCACTTTCTTCTTTACTTTGTAAGGGCCATAAAATCTTAATTGAAGAAAATTCTGTAGAATGAGCAAGAGAGAATGGGCTTTATTACGGGACTCAAATATTCTCTCTAGTAAAATTTGGTGAAACCATAGTTTCACTTTTGACTTGAACTGCTGAATACCAAATTCAAGTATAACAAGCTGAACTTTCCAGACTTGAAATTTGACCTTTGACCAGATTGATCAAATTTGAGAAGGCCAAATTGAGCAAAATTCCTCAAAGGAATTACCTCTGGAAAACTTGTTGACGCACACATGATGGTCAACAAATTTTGATTTTCTGACTTGGTCTTTGGTAAGGGACTAACACAATCTACCATAATTCTACTGAATGGTTCATCAAATGCAGGAATTGGTTGCAAATGAGCTTTAGGTATCTTTTGATTTGGTTTTCCTACTATTTGACAAGTATGACAAGATCTACAAAACTTGCACACATCACTTTTGATTTTTGGCGAATAGAAGTGAGTTAAGATCTTGTGATACTTTTTAGTTATCCCTAAATGATCATCCAGAGGAGTTTCAAGGGCCAAACTAAGTATTTCCTGTCTGTAAGGTTTCGGAACCACAATCTGACATTTTACTGACCATTCGTCACTAGCAGGTACCTCGGGAGGTCTCCATTTTCTCATAAGAACTCCATTTTTAATGAAATAACATACAGGTACTTCAGTTGCTTCAGTTTCACTAACGGCCCGCTGAAACGAACAGGAGATTTCAGGATCCTTCTCCTGTTCGACGACAAGTGATTGTCGTTTATCATCCTGATCAGAAAAAAGAGAATGAGTATTCAAAAGAGGATCACTATGATCAATACCTTTTGACTGATCCAAATTAGAAGTGAAAGTGACCTCATCAAAAGCCTGACCAATACATGTGTCAGCTAAAGGAATACATTCCTTATCAAAATCATTCTCAAGAGCTTTCTTTGCCATAGCTCTGGTAACTGCACAAGCTGGGAATAAATCAGGGATTTCTTTTACAATAGGATCAACTTTCTGATCCAAAGAAGGCTTGTCAGTTACAAGTGGATTAACCACAACCTTGTCCCCAGCCAAGTCATTGCCTAGCAACAAATGAATGCCCTCAACGGGTAAAGTAGACACTACACCGACTGTCACAGGTCTTGAAACTAAGTCTGATGACAAATTAACAGAATGGAAAGAAACATTAACAAAGCCGCACTATACTCCCTGAATGAGAGCACTCTCATTAGAACAGGTCTTCTCAGAAGAAGGCAAAATACCTGACAATAAAAGACTCTGAGAAGCTCTTGTATCCCTCAAAATTTTAATAGGGATAGGATTGGCCAAATCACCCAAGAGTGATATAGAACCCTTCGACATGAATGGTTCAAAATTCTCCAAAACACAATCAGACTGAGGTTTTTCAAACCCAACAAATGTATTGTTTTCAATACATGACCGTGACCTTGACCTCTTAGAAATAAGAGCATTTGGGATAGGTCTATCTTGATTCTGATGCCTATATTTCAGTTTGAAGCAATCAGAAATGACGTGTCCTTTTTTCTTACAATACGTACACGTTGGAATAGACAAGGATTTTGAATCAAGTCTCTCAGAGGCTTGATTTTTAGAATTTGTGCCAGACTGAGTTTTACTGAGAGTCGTATTTGGTTGAAACACCTTTCTATCAGTAGACTGATGAATGAAAGATTTGCTTACAGCAGGAACTTTATGAGTTAAGGAATACTCATCAGCAGGAATAGCAGCTTTTTCCAAGGTTTCAAACTTATGCTCTTCGAGATGATTCTTAATGTCACTATAGAAACAGTTCTTGAACTCTTCAAGTAATACTAATTGTTCAAGACTTTCAAAATCATGTTCAATTTTCTTGGCTAAGCACCATCTCTTGAATAACTGTTTTTTTTTCTCTAGCAAATTCAACATAAGTTTGTATAGCATCTTTCCTATAGTTTCTGAACTTTTGCCGATAAGCCTCAGGGACTAATGCATAACCCTTCAAGATGCATTCCTTAACCAAATCGTAATCAGAACTTTGTTGTACTGACAGAGATGTATAGATATCTCTGGCCTTGCCATAAAGTACACTCTGCAATAATTGAGTCCAATACTCTCTTGGCCATTTCGAATTCTCAGCAACTTTTTCAAAAAGAATAAAATATTTGTCTACTTCCTTTTCACTAAAAGGAGGAACTAACTTGATATTTCCTAAAATGTTAAAATTTGAATTTGCATGAGAAGTGGAATCGTGCCTGTCACTTGCCAGCTCAAATTCTTTCATTTTAATTTGCATCTCTCTCTCTCTCTCTCCCCCTCTCTTCTAATTGCATTTGTTTATCTTCTTTATCTTTCTGTAAATGCATTTGTTCCTTTTGTAACTGTATTTGTTCTTTCTGTAACTCTATTTGTTTATCTTCTTTATCTTTCTGTAAATGCATTTGTTCCTTTTGTAATTCTATTTGCCTTTTTTTTCCCTTTCTTCTATTTGTCTTTGTTTTTCCCTTTCTTCTATTTGTTTATCTTTCTCCTCCTTTTCAGATTGTAATCTCATTTGTTCTTTTTGCAATTCTATTTGTCTTTCTTTTTCCTTTTCCTTTCTTTATTTTTCCTTTTCCTCAAATTGTAATTTCATTTGTTCTTTTTGTAATTCTATTTGATTCTGAAGCTCGAGCTTCCTTAACTCTGTTTCCATCTTGTATTTCATTTTCAGTTCCATTTTCTTAACGTCAGAGTCTGTCATAGACTTACTGACAGATGCCAAAACACTTTTGTCAAAAATATTCTTTCCTAACAAATGTTGAATTAAAATATTTTTGATTTCTTGTTTTGTCAAGGAAGCTTTTGCTTCAGAAAGATCGTACTTTCTGGCAAGTTCAACCAACTCATCCCTTTTCAAACTATCCAACTCTTCTTGAGTTGGACTAGAAAGAAAACTCTCCACTTTTGACATTGTGAAAGAAAGCCTGTTGTTTTCACTAAAATTTCAAACAAAATGGGATTTGAACTAGGGGAATTTAAATTTAAAGTTTTAGCCAAATTCAGAAATCAGCCAAATTCATATATCAGCCAATTTCATATATCCCGAAGGACGAGCAACCCAATTTTCTTTATGTTACGTTTCTGCTCGTTTAAAGTAACATAAAGAAAAGAGTGACAACAAGCTTTGTAAGTTTTAACAAAAATAATTTATTTCCCTAGAAAACACGGTGAAAAGGTAAATATATGAAACAAGACTTACGATTTATGAAGAAGATCCTAAAATGTGTCCTAAAATTGTGAAAAACATAAGTCTGTGAATAAACAGTTCTAAATTGAAGTCTGAATCTCAATTCCGTTCCAAGATGGCGGATGACGACGTCAGACGAAGGTTTTACACAAATGTCCAGAATTTTCACTGTGAATCATAAATTGTATTGTTCAGTTCCAATTTAGAATTAATTTCAGCAAATGTCTTTGTCCAAAGCCAGTTGTGTAGTTCTCCAGGGAAAATAGTTATTATTTAAAAGGTAGATGAAATACAGCTATCGTCAATAACAAAACACATGTTATTTTTCATACGTACGAACGAACAACTCTTTCCAGTACAAAAGAATACCTTCTTCTTAAGGTATTTAGAAACTCTATAAGATGTTATGATGTGACTCTCTAAGATGTTAAAATATTATTCTAGACTAGTTCGCAGCTACCTGAGTATTTTAAAGCAAACTAATGCGTCACCCCATGCACACGCATGAAGAAATCATGGAGATCTCAAAATATTGCCAACATAGTATAGAAAACGTCAACAAGTATTATTAGTAATGACCGTGGTCACAACCAATCATTTACATAGCTATTTCCGACTGTTTACTTGAATCGACAAAACCGTCATGCAAAAATCGTGCTTACGCGAGTCACATTAACGTTCTAAATAAACACGATGTTTTTAACAAAATATCAGATCCTGCGAACATAATCATTATCATAATAATAATTATATTTAATGATATAAAAATGAAATAAAAATGAAATAAAAAGATTTAGAAAGAATTCAAATTTTAACACACATGTAATTTAACTACAGGGTCGTAACATGAGCATGGAATGAAATTATCAATATGGTGACTATTTCTTATGTACTACATTTTCAGCATCATATATGAGTTGATTCTTTGTTTTGCTGCAGATTAAAGCAATATTCTTGTTGAACTTAATCTACACATTCTATCATTGAGGTATTTTTGTCATTTGCATCTGTTCATTTACTCTGTTTTCGATGTACCATTTTTAAAATATCTTTAATTTTCATTGGGTAATTTTTTTATTTTTTCTTATTGAAAGGTTTGCAGTAAGTGCAAGTTTTGTAGAACTGAGCAATATATTTTTATTCATCACATATAGGATGCAGCTTTGTATCCATTGTTTTAAGTTAGAAAAATATATTTCAGATTATTTGTCACTACTCAAAAATTACACTGGCAAATAACTAGCAACTTGCATTTGGCCAATTCGAATTTGCATTACTTAGAGTTTGATATTAAAAAAATATTTGTAAATAAATGGAAGAGACCAAAGAGACAAATAAGGATGATTCTGTAGTTGACCAACCACAAGAGAAAGTAACTTAACAAAACCAAAAGATCCACATAGAACTGAACTTAGAAGACAACTGAGTAAAAACGTTCACAAGATTTTCAAACAAACAAAGCTGAACGTTTGAAGAAACAAACATAAGAGGCCAAAATATCACAAGAAATTATTACATTACATGAAAGAAAAGAAACATACTCAAGCTAAATATATTATTTGTTAGGCGATTGTAGCTGTTTTATGTATATTGTTCTTTTGGTCAAGAAGTAACACTTGTTTCTTACAGAGTCTTCAAAATTGAATTGTAGTGGTATAGGATGTTGAAGTTGACAATGTACAATCAACTGAAGCACAACAGCAAGGTAAAATGATGAGTGAAGCGTTTCTATTGGCGGCGCAGCTCTTTTGTTAAACCTGTCAAAGCTATCTGTGTTTGCATATGTGTAATGCCTTTCAATTAATATTTAAATTTCTTGTCTCGAAAATGTTTCAGTGTCTCCGTAAACTATCCATTACTTCTAATTATGAGCAGCTGTTTTACCATAAATCTAACGCTAACTATGAAAGTAATTGTCATTTTAACTACATTTCTTTCTTTCTTTTGCTAACCTATACGTGCTTCTTATTCCAATAATTTTACTTCTTCATCTGAATTGTTATTAACCAGTGTCTAGATGAACAAGTGAACAAGATTTAGGCATTTTTTATAATTAATATTTATTTGGTGATGGACTTCTATACTTGTGCACACTCTGGGTTTTACATGTTTAGGCCTTCATTCTTTATACACTAGTTTTGCAATCTTATCCATTGCATCGCACAATACTCCAGTACAATCCAAGCCCCTGTAAACTAATAGTTTGTATTCTTTTTGCGCTGTTGTGATGTACCGGGAAAAGCCTATAGTGTGTTTGTTTTCATTGTTCAAGACAATATATTAAGCTTTGTGCTAAGTTCGTTCTTATACTTAACCTGCACTTATACTTTCGAATCACAATAAATAATGAAAGGAATATTTTAAAATGATGTTGATAATTTTTGACTTTTACATTTGAACCCTCCTCAGCTGTAAGGTTTTCTTTTGCTTTGTTTTTTTTTTTTAATACAAATTGTATAAATTTGTTAATAGCAACTGAAAGGTATTTTCCATCTTTGTAGTCCTCGGGACAACTGCATCAATATATGAAAATATATTGTTTTCTTTATATTTCGGCTATTGTACCCTGTTTGATGCAGATTTCTCATCTACCCACCCTGCCAATATTTAATAAACAGTTCTACATACCGGTATGCCAATTCCTTTAAATATTCCCAATGTCTTCTATTTTCACCAGACATTGTTTAGACCAATTAATGTATCTGTCCAAAATTGTATTTTTATTTCATCTGAGGATTTTTTAAACTAATACCGCAGTATAGATGAAACTATAGTGTACGCAATTATTATGCTGAAAGAAACTGTCATGTCTTGGACCCATTTAGGCAAATCTCGGTATGAGTTTACTTCAAACAGTTGGTGTTTATATATGTGCAATGTTAAATATTCAATCCTGTAAAAGAGCCATCTTGTACATTGACTTATTTCCTGTCATACATGGTTTGTAAAGCGAGAAACTAAAGTTCACTTACTTATCCATTTCTCTTTTACTCGTTATGTTCACAGGACTTGTTCTATGGTGAAAATGTTTAGCTCAATATTTTCTCCTTGAGTCAAAACTTTCATACGTGTAGTCGTTATGTTTAACTCCGCTTTCGCTAAACCAGACTGTCAAAAGTTTCCTACTATTGACGATCTTCAAAAGTGGTTATTGTTGTTGAAAAGGTCGTACAAATAGTAATTGCTGGCACTGTAAAATATACGTTCATTCAAAGGTTTATGAAATTATCTGTCTTTTAGTGATAACTCCGTTTCAATTCTATCTATAGGTGCACTTTTTATTATTTCTCGTTTCAAGACATATTAATGTGTTTGTACTTTGGCATTTGTTAGTCAGTTGCAGAAGTCTTCATTTGATTTCTTAAACTTAAAAATATTTCTGTATATATTTCACTAGTTTGCTTATATATTTAACTATTTAATAATGTATCCATATCATAATTTGTAATATTGTCACATCTGCACTCTCTGTTCTACCAGTCCCTGTGTGTTTTAGTCGCACCTCACCGCCCCAAGTGACAGATTCAATAATATTCCTTACGGGAAATATGAATGATTATCGCCTTGATTATTAACGTCAAATATACCGGAATGTTCCTGATTCATTTCAATGACACGATGAATTTAACATAAAAATATCACAATGATAAACATTTCAGGTTAAATCAATCTGTCAAAGATTTTTTGGTATTGTAATAGAGTCCTGGATAACAGTCGAATTTCAATCATTACCTATATCGGAAACATTGGTGTGTCATGTTTTTATATTTTGTAACAGATAATTGTACTTTTTGACCCGAAAAAATATCCTAAATAAAGGTGAAGAAAATATATTTTGCAACTTAACTTTTTTTAAAATTTTTCAGTGAGTATAAACGAAAAAGTATACGTGAGATAACTGCTTACATAAAACATAAAAAACGATGTTTATATGGCACAGTGGTGTTAAAAGATAGTTCCAAATTTAAATTTATTTATTTATATATTACTGTTAGACATTGTTAAATGCTATAAGTAGAACATTGAAAACTCGTTTGATCAAATGGATAAACGAAACAAAATACCCGCGATGCATAAAAACCGGGTATAAAAACATTATGAAATAAAGCTGGTATTATAGCGAAGGAAATGTTAATATAAAAAAGAAGAAACGAAAGAAATTATATGTGAGTGTGGAAAGACTAAAAACAAAAGGTTGACTCTATGGTCACTGAAAAAGGAAATTTCACAATAATAACTTCACTGCGAATTATAGTAGTATATAATAAATGATAATATTTATTGATGCTTCAATGCATAAAAATGAAAGAATTGAATTATCTTGACCGTTAGGATCTCTTCCAAACAAAAGAAAACTTTATTTAAAAATGACTGAAGAATATGATAAGATTAACTGCAACACAAATTTTACTATTTATTAACAGTAGTTTAAATTAGTATAGATTTTACAAAGGATATAACAAAAATTTATATGACATTTTTAGGGAAGGAGAACTATATTTAGAAAGAATAATAAGTAATAAGAAATTTTGGTTCATTAAACATTCAGCTAGATTATCATTATCAATTACATAACCAATACCATTAGAAATAGAAAAATAGGCATCAGTAATTTAAAACTGGTATCACAGAATAAAACCTTCTAACATAATAAACAGGGGCCAGATTTAAAAAAAAAAATATTATATTTGATGTATTACACACAAACGTTTCACAGGAAATAAATGTACATACAAACTGGGTGTTTAGTAAGGAAAACATCTTTAAAATTACATGTAGATAAATATAAACCTAGTGCCGGAGATTGTATAGTAAATTACCAAAGTGGATAAAGAAAGAAAAAGAAAAGCCACCTTAGTATTATTGTTAAACATTTGTGGTTACAGTTCATTTATCATGTGTTGTGTATGTTCCAATTATAAAACTTGATAAGTGGATGCAGCTCTCTCTGGATCAAACCCTTACAACCAAATAAGGTCAACGTGCTCTGCATTTTATGGTTTACTTACATTGGTTAAATATTTGTTTTCAGCTTAGGACCACATAGATTCGTCTAAGCTGTTTACATCCCAGTTTAACAGAAGGAATTCCTGATCAGTGAACTTTGAAGTAGGAATAATTGTGTTCATTCAATAGATTTTCAAGATGTCTCCTGTGGAAGCCATACTGGACTTTCCATATTACTACACTGCATATTGTGATTGTTTGCACTCAGCAGGATTACTGAATGAATATAGAAATTAGATGATTGGAGCGCATGATTTTGATCTGAGACCTCAGCTGCCACTGCTAATCAAGGTAATTATTGATGAACGGGCGATGCTTCTAATACTGGCTGTCACTCCAAGCTTCCTCAAAGACTGTGACTTTCGCCCAGTAAAATCTTACTTCCTGAGACGGACGATGATAATAGCTTCTGCAACAGATTGTAAGAACAATGAAAACAAAATAATAAAAAATGATTAAAAATTCATTTTTGGAGTTTTGTCGACGCGTTACAGTACCTCTTCTTTGATATCACAGAAAAGCATTATCTTTTTATATTGTTTTTCTGTCATGTCCTGTCGCGATATGTTTGTATGGATGCATGCATGCATGTGTATGTATGTACGTATGTATCTATGTATGTATGTATGTATGTATGTATGTATGTATGTATGTATGTATGTATGTATTTATGCATGTATGCATTTAGAAAGGTACTTAGGTATGTAGCTATGCATACAGCTTAAGGGTATGTTAGCACAATTCTGGTTATTCACTGCCAATGAAAGTTAAGCTCTAAAACTTTAAAGATCAAACATAGAAAGAAAGAAACATCCTTTAATTATAACGATGGCAATCATTTTTTAGTCAATAACGTTTTTGTCTGATTTTATTTCTGCACACTAATTACTTTTTATAGTATTTATGGGAACTACTAGAAGCTTCGTGGATGCGAGCTTTGCAATTACTGTTTACATTCTTATTTAGTTTCTAACACACAAAATTCAGAGATGGTGGTTATAAAGCATGACAATAAATACTTATTTTTCTCAGACCTTCAGGTACCTGATAAAGTATTTTAACATGTTGCAACTTTGAACAGCTGACTTTTTGAGATCTTCTTTAAAATGCGCATTCAGTTAAGGATATTTTTAGTTCTAGGGCAATAGCATTTGCCATCAGCTATCACAGCTGCAGTGGCTAATCAAGGTAACTATTGATACATTGGGCAATGCTTCTAATACTGGTTCTATATTCATTTGTTCTCTTGATGTCGTTACGAAATACAAATATCTTCTCTCTGCATCAAATTCTTTGCTTCACCATTGGGCAGAATTGTACCAAAGTAATAAATGTTAGCTATGGGGTAGAAGATGGACAATATGTTTGGGTTCTAATTCTCTCAGAATACCTTTCACGACTGGCTAGAAGGTCATACTCAAAAATATATATCACGGGAATATGTTTCATTCTCAGAAACAATTTCAGTGAAAGCAAGAATGAAAGAAATACCATGTGAGTGAGAATAACCGTATTATAGACCGAGTGAGTTTACTTTGAATAGTGGGTGAAAAGGAACTATTTGAAAAAAGTCTTTTCTTCCGAATCCAGGCATTTAAGATATATCATGATAGATTGTTTTCACATGCTTAAAACGTAAATTTACCTTGACGGGCCACTATAACTGATCATTTAAGAAATCTTCAAATGCTGAACAATTTTCATACTGAGAGGGAAATTTACCTTTGTAAGACTTCTTACATGTTATTATAAAATTACTAGAAATACCAAAAGAAACATCTTTTAAATAAAAAAGATACATTCCAAAATATCTACTACTTTTAAGTTTTTACTCTTCTTTCAAATAAAGAGAATGAACCAGTGATATGATAAAAAAAAATTTAATACATTTTAACTCATTTTAAATGATGGTGATGATTATGAAGAAAGTAATACATTGAGATTCCTTTAATTTTATCATTTTTCTTTTAAGAACCTATGCAAGAGGAAAGCAACTTGTAATTTTTTTTAATGATGAAGTTTATTTTCCTTAGACAAAACGTTTCTACAGGACAAATTATAAAGGATTATGTAAAAATGATCACAGATTTATGATCAAGAATAAGCTTATCATCTGGGGATTTTAGAATTAAAAATAACATAAAGTCTGAAGCGACCATCTATGAGAAAAGACAAGCAGCCACCTATGGGAAAAAACCAAACTAACATTTTAACACAGACAACCTGGCAATGGAGACTCCACCAATAAATATTAGTTTTTGAACAAATATTATACATCATACAGTAGTGTTGCATTTGTTGTTGTTGTTTTCGTTGTTATTGCAATAACTTTAATCATTTGTATCCAAATATACCCTTCACATTTTACAACATTTTTAACGTCTTTTTTTCAGTATTAATATACATGTGGTATACACACTCACGAACCAATGGGAGAGATTTTATGAAGCCCTTTAAATACCCACAGAAGCAAAAATCATATCTGAGATATGCAAACACTCCAAAACTGTTAGGATTATTGGATTTGACGCTGCTAACAGAAGTAAGCGGTTTTGTGCAATACTCAGTGATAAGCCGTTTGATCTCCTTTGTGCTGTACAGACATTGACTT
>JAECUM010037144.1:0-21352 GCA_016617855.1 Megalonaias nervosa
TATATATATATACACACACATTCGTGGACCACTTCGTTACTACTGCATAAAAGCAGAGCACACAAGTGAACACCTGATAAAACTGTACATAAAGAGTCCCTTATACTACCTCATTTTCACCGATGTGATAAACTACAAGCATATATAAGATATATTGAATAGAGCAAATGCTGATATGTTGTCATAACAGATATATACGGACACGATTAATTGTAACCAATTGAAAACTTCGGTTATTGTGATTGTAAATGATTGTGAATGTGTCATCCATTTGCCACTCTATGGTGTTAAACGTGTAAATGATGACGTAATCGACGAAATTCTCACACTTATTGAGACCGGATGTAATCATTTTAATTAGACATTAAACACTACATGGCTAGCCTTTGTACAAAACTGCATTACATTATGCTGATAAAGTCCATCTGGAATTAGAAATGTCAGATTTTCCTCTCTTCCTTCTGTCAAGGAAAATTGCCAGAATCCGTTCAAAAGTTCCAACTTGGTGATATATTTTGCATTTCCAATTTTGTCAATGCTGTGATTGATTCTTGGTAATAAACATATATATATATATATATATATATATATATATATATATATATATAACCAACAACATATATATATATATATATATATATATATATATATATATATATATATATATACTCACTATATATATATATATATATATATATTGTTTGTATTAACTGAAGAACGAAATAGACAAGATATGTTTGGCTTTTAATGTAGTTCTACATTTACAAGTATTTAGACATGCACGTTATGTTCACATGAAAAAATGAACATTATATATTAAGAATAGAAAGGAGGACACAACATTATATTAAGGAGGAGATGCACATTAGGTTTATGATAACGAAGCAATCAAGTATGCCAACACAATGTCCTTTAATTATAACTTCATGCATGGATAACGGTGCCATTATAAAGGAAGGGTAACTGCAATGGTGGTTTTATTTTAAGCCACCAAGTAGTACATTCGTATACTAGCAATGGATAAATTGATAATTTTAATCTGGCAGGCTATTTTTGTAGGAGGCTTTGCCGGACAATGCTTTCACCCTATCCAAACCAAATAATGATTTAGTTTTGCTTTCGGATATCCACTAGATTGCTTTACAACAATGATAAATCTATACATATTAATTCTTCAAGTATCTTAGCTTTTTCCATTGTAAAGTACTAACGCGAACGAAAACCACTTATTCAAAAGCAGCTAAAATCCAGATAGATAGATAGATAGATAGATAGATAGATAGATAGATAGATAGATAGATAGATAGATAGATAGATAGATAGATGTAAGTATTACATTAATACAAAGGATCTAAAAGTAAATATATTTCAGTATTTAACATTTCCTTATATTATCGCTCAATGTAGTATTTGTAGATTTTGCTAGAATTCCGTACCATCAATTTGACATGCATAGCTCCAATTATTTTCTTCAGAAGGTTGTTCACAAAAAGGTTTATGTATGTATGTATGTATGTATGTATGTATGTATGTATGTATGTATGTATGTATGTATATATATATATATATATATATATATATATATATGTATGTATGTATGTATGTATGTATGTATGTATGTATGTATGTATGTATGTATGTATATATATATATATATATATATATATATATATATATATATATATATATATATGTGTGTGTGTGTGTGTGTGTGTGTGTGTGTGTGTGTGTGTGTGATTCTCCATTGCAAACAATTTCATATGCAGTATTTAACACATCCTATTGAGTAAGTCATGAATAAATGTAATATGCTGCATTCATCCAATAAAAGGGATTAAATAACAGAATGAGACACGTCCCAGACGCATTGCAGAATCTCACATGTACCGTTTCAACCTCATTTGAGTTTTGTAATCCTCAAGATTGAAACCCATAAGAAAGGATCGCGGTTATCATGGCATGAAATATGTTCAATGATCCAAGGTGAAATATGCAAATTTAGCTGTGACAGTAATGTTTTCTTTGCGTTACACTATGTAAACATTGACGTTAACGGAAACCTCATATATTTATGAAGCTATGCACCCTCAATTTGAAGAGTTGTATACTCCCACTTTCCATAATTCCTCATTGTGCCACCGTATTTAAATTCAATAATCGTGATTGCATCGAGATTAAAATTTATTGCAATATCATTAGTTTTCACGATGTTTACTTTATTATTACTCCTGTTTCTGCGTAAAGTGCCATTAGGTTTTCAAACGGAACATATATGTGATACATCGTTGTATATAAATATTTCACTGTTGCATCTTGTTCTAAATAAAGAGTTCGAATCATTTATATGGAAAACTGATGAGGAATAACCCAAAAGGCAGCTCTGCGGATATTCATTAAATTTTAAAGCATTGTATTATACAACCATTAGACCTTAAACAATGATTAAAGTTCATGTGTATATTTGTCAAGTTGCTTCAAACGTTCCCTTGTATTTCATTCTCTCAGGGCTAAATGCAAGATTTATCATCAAGTATTATATCAACTGATTTGAATATGTTGATAAATAAAGAGTACAAATGATTGCGAGACTAAAGGTATCCATAGTAAAGTATCTAGCTGGACATCCTACTGTGATTCATCGATCCTGGATCACTTTCGTTACGTCTGCAGGGAATTGTAAGCCTTAATTAACTGCATTAACTGCATGTATACCTATATAGTTATTTGGGTTGCTGTCTGGGCGTTTCCAAAACATATTTCATATAATACCTTCTGTCCATAATTCAGTGATGTTGCCAGAGCATCTCTGCTAAATAATATAAAAGCAAGGAACCTTATGCGCTGAGGTATGTTTGAGACAAATAAATTCCTATGCTATCAGACCCACACGCTTTACAAGTCCTTATTTTTCAAATTACAACTTTAGCTTCACTTTTATTTATGTCGCTGATACGTTTGTTTGATGATGCTCCAGCGTTTTCAATTTTATGGATACTGAAGCAATTTTCAGGTGGGATCTAATACATTCTAAATATCATCAAAGCTATTTGAAATGTAAAGTAGATATATAAACTATTGGAAAAATGCCAACGGCTGTTATATTTGGCCTAGCCTTTCTAAATTGTATTGACCTTTCAATGTGTACCAAATTGTTGGCTGGATATTTCTACCCAGAACCGAAATGTGCCCTGCATGAGTGCTGCATAATTCCTTTCTTGCCTGACAAAGTTACTTACATCAATTCCTTGCAGAAATTAATCATGTTAATTTTACCTTATTGCTTCAACTCAACATTGTATAAACAGTCTATATCACAACTATTTATATATTTCACATTCAATATCCAACCAGGGATGATGCGAGATCCCCTCACAAAGCTTTTGTATTGCTAGCAAAATCTCAGTATCAAAACACTGTCATCAATTGTTGATTCAACAGCTTCGTTCATATATCGGTCCATCTTTCCAATATACAGTTCATCATCGAATTTTTTACAAAACTTTAACATAAATATATCTTTGAAGTGATCGTTTCAACAAACTATCACAAGGTTTATTAAAAGAGAATAACGATTATTTTCACTTCTAAATTGCACGGATTATTAAATCAAGTGAGGCAATTGCATCGTTCCTGCTAAAGACAAATAGAAGTTTTAGTGCGCTCTTCTGCGCAGTAATCTGTAGACATATGAAAAGAATCCATTGCTGCAGCCATATAATCAATTACTCTTGCATTATTATGAGCAATGCAGGTATCATTATCATTAGAAATGTCTTGTCTACTCTTTATGTTGTACATGCTCTGGTACACTGCTCCCTGGAACAGTACACGCGCTACGTAGTTATGGCTGAATATTTTTAGCTTCGTGCCATATGATGGCCAGGTGAACCAAAGTCATATACTACAATTTTAGTTATAGAGGAATGGTATCATCTGAGGGTCTAAAAGCTGTGTTATTATTTACGAGTGTGATCATATTTTAAGATGATTGTATAAAGAAAGGTTTTAGCAACAATGTTTAACCTTTGTTACAAACAATTCATTTTTGCTTTGGTTTCAAACAAACGTCGGCCCTGAAGCAGCAGCAGTATACATACAACGGAAATATGATATGGGTTACAGATGAAATGCGAATAACAATGAAATATTAGAAGAGATTCAAACAAGATATTGAGTAAAACTGCATGAAATACATATGTTACTGCCTCTCTCATGTAAGATAAAAACAAATTGAACAATTTTTCCTTGTCCACGCTTAGAACTTAAAATTGTTGAAATTTGTTTTTGTTCAACATGAAATTCTGTAGATTATTGTGATTCTGCAGATTTTCCGATATATTAAATAAAAATTAACATCATAACTTTCTGAAAAATAGTATACCATTATAACCGCAACGAATATATTATCGGTGCTATACAAATGACAATCTGTTCTAGGAAGCTGTGCTACACATACATGTAAAATAAAACGGGCGTATGAAACGTCCATGCATATTGCTTCTATCTGTATGTACCTTCTGGCTATGGTGGTTTCAAATATGATTACCTCCATCAAAGTTTATGACAATGTATACATATGTGCATCGAATAACATGATCATGAAAGTAAGTAGATGCCGCTAATAAGAGAGGGTCAAGACAATAAAGCATGTACTCGATTCACCTCCGTTAAACCAAATGAACACACCACCCCTAATGAGCTTTTGAGAAAGTAACTGATTTTTAAACAATGGTATTGCATCAGTTGTATCCACTTTGAATCGTTTCGAGCACGCAGAATGATCTCTGATATATATGCTCAAAGTTAGAGAACAAATACAATCCCGTTATTCTTTAATTTCCTTGCGCTCATTCATTTATGGAGATTTTGTTTAAACTTATTTGTAATATTTCGTAACTGAAAATGCCATAGTCATTGCTGTCTAAATTCTTATTGAATTGCTTTCGACTCTCATGAAATATACGGTGCCGGTATTATCTGGTCTGATATGTATGCGGAAGTTACGTAGCACGAGACCAAATTATTAGGTAACGTAGACATTACAGTGTAAGAAATTTGCGATAATTTGGAAAGCTCTATCCTACGGAAATTTAAAAAATTGAATTCACTAAGGTGAAAGTTAATGTAATCTTGATCATATAGATCCAAATTAAAGGAAACAAAAGAAATGATGACGATTAATAAATATAATTATTAAATGTGCATTCAAAACTATGCAGTGCTGTCTAGGAGTATTTTCTAACTGTTCTATCATATCAGTCACATTAACAATATAAATACAACTGATTCCATTTAGTGGTCTAATCTTTTATATAAATGCAATTATCTGAGATGATGCACGAGATCTCTTTAATTATAACATAATAGTTTACCACGTGCAGGCCTTACTTTTCCATTATAAATCTTCACCGAAAGGCTCCATGAAGATATGTATTTGAGTTAACATTTTCGTAATGGAGGAGAGCGTAGTTTTCAGTATCTACTTGGTCCTCTATCTCTTCCTCGCATGCTCGCTCTCATTCGCATCCTCGAAACCCCGCGATTGACTATGCCATTTCTCAATCTCTTTTCTATTAAACATCTAGAAGTGTTTGTGTGGATTTGGTTGGTACTTCTATGCTTAGAAGGAAATACAATGAACTTTAGTGCCCACTTGGAAATCTCTTCATCATCATTTCAGGCGTGTCACATTATAGCATACCTATTATAGGATTTTCGTCATTAAGAAATTTAACTGAATCATAGAAGAAAATATTTTTAATCTGTCTTTGATCAGAATTTATGAACGCATACTATAAAAGCTCATTCTGAAATAAACATGCAGTCAAAACTTTAATAGTGTTGCTTGTTCTAGAATATTGTTTGTCCTTGAGTTTGTGTATCATTGATTTTGTGCCATATACAGATTGTTTAATAAATCAATTTATTTTCGTATCTTACACTATAAGTCCATTTATTCGCAATTAAGTAACAGAGAAATGGATGAGATTGGTACCTGAGATATTTTGCACTCACGTTATCCTCTTTCTCGTTGGCTTTCCATAGAATATCCATATATAGTATATCAAATTTTGGAATACAGTTATTTATAAATGGGTATTGACTTCAAACTCATTAAGTACATTAATACTCGAGTATTAAATGTAGACCCCAATTTAGCAATTAAAGGCATATTCTGCCATTTGGTGTGCTATTGCTTCTATGTCAAGCGATCAATATGGCCTGCTTCCACTTAGGTGTTTAATACTAGAGAATCAAAAGCCTGTTTCATTTCATAGAAATATTTAACATTATTCAATGACCCTGTGACAGACTATGCTGTCTAGCTATTTTTTTCTGTCTGCGCTCTTAATTTAAAGACTAGATATGACATGTTGCTGTTATTTCATTCTGAAATAAATCCGTCTCTTTTCCAGACTTCAAAAAAGAGCATGTCTAACAAGAAGTTGATTTTTATCTATCGTTGTTTTCATTTCAACAGCTGCCAGTATTCTTCAATATTCAACAGTACCAGCGATAAAGTAATACCACTATTTCTAAGTAACCAACAAAACAGCGGATGCATGATCAACAAAACCTTGGATCGTTTATGTGTCTGTTCTTCTCTCTTATAATTGCTAAGTCCTTGATGTATCTACATTAATGATGTTAATATTAAAATAGTACAGACCAAATTAAATTGTTGAATATGAATGTACTTTATAGCTGTTTTTGCATCTGGAAATAATCATAACTATTGTATGCTAATTTGATCAATATTTGTACATGCTGTATGTTAAAAGCCAATACAAAATCTGATTCTGTCAAACTCCAAAGTCGCAATGTGATCTGTTGTCACGGGTCATCATCACTGACACATTTAAGGTGCATTTATCAAAAATATATAATTTCCTGTTTCAGAGTAAAATCTGATCTAAATCCATTTACTATGTTAACTTAGTCAAAGTCCAGTAAACAATTCATTGTATTAAACTGAATCTCAGTACAAGAGTAAGGTGTTGTAATTTTTAGGGCTTTTATTATTAGTCCATTTCTCACGAATAACGTAATGGCTTTGCCTAGACATCAAGAACATGCAGGAAAAGTATGCGAGTATTTGGTATAATTCAAAATAAAATTATTGTATCTTCTGTAATTACTGTGAGGTTAGTGTGCTATTGCTTGACATTCAAGTGTAATACTGTGTCAGAGTCTCTCTCATATAGTATCATTTCTTCTATTGTATGATTATTCCGATATTGTTTCCTTAACATAATTATTGAATCAATGGTACTTTCCATCGTGTTTTTCCATTTCCTCTAATATTTGTTTCCTGCTTCATTTGTTACACTTCTCGTAGAGCAAGATTGTAGAGACTTCTTCATATAAAATATAAATAGTTTAGATGTCGACGTGATTGCATCAACATTTTATATTTTGTATAACGAATTTGTCTTTAATGAAATGTAATAAACTATCTTGTTGTCTTTTACAAATGGTATTTTCCAACTTTTGTATATAGTTTCAGCAATCGCATATTTTTGTTTCATTTCATTTATTCGATAATGTCACATATTACCCTTATATGATATTGTAATCGTCTCAGTAACTTGTCAATGAATCCGTCTTTTAGCTGCGTATTGGATATGTATTTAGTCATACTTTCTTGTTTACTACTGGCATTCCAAGTGGCGTGTTTAATTTCTTTCGTAACATATAGTACCGTTTCATGACATCTGTCACATTATAAAACTCATTATATTTCAAGAACTCATTCTTTGCATACTGTCCTTTGTCAAGTCATTATGCCCTTTCCATGTTACAAGCAAACCTTTGGACCGTTCATTCTTTAGGTTTTCAATTACTTTTCAACTGTCTATATGACATCTTGTTGTGATATAGAGATGACTCCTTTTCGAAAATGGTATCCATAATATCATCTGTCTTCAAGTCTTGCAGTTTCTAAAAACAAACCTGGATCACATGAAATTACGTTCCTAATGTGGTAAAAATCTAAGGTAAAGTTAGCCCCTTGCACAGATGGTTTAGCGTTTTTGCCAGTGAATTCGTTTATTTATTTTCAGTGTGTGAGTTTCAAATATAGATTGTGACATGTAAATTTAAACAGATAATCTAGACTATGGTCGTAATAGGCCCACAGCCTGCTTTGCTTCGCTTATTTACAGCATAGTGTGTAGCTTTAAAAATTGCTTATCGGGATTGCACCCTGAAGGAGCAAGAACACGCCTAGTTTAATCCAATCTATCGATCTTTCTCATCCTTGCCTCATTCACTGATCAGTGCCTATTGATCTGGGATACGTGTTACTTTATCCTCAGCTGGCTTTAGTAAACCTCCGACATATCCGCGCTTTGTGTTGTAAATATTGTTTCTCATATCAAACGGTATCGGCACAAGCTTTCTCTCTTTCGGTAATCTTTGAATGTTATCGTATAATTTCATCTTTTAATTTTGTGTTCACCATCACAGTCCCAGAATAATTCGAGCAGACATTTATTACTGTCAAAATGTATCGTATTCATTATTGCATTTTCATGTCAACTGCATGATACTGGTTATCCACTTGACTAAAACAAAATTGTCATTATAGAATTTGGTTTTGTTGCTTGAGTGCGAAATATGTTGACAGACTTTACATTAATTTGAATTCAGATTATTAATTTCTAGCTTAACATCATATTTATGAAAGGAAATGGACTTTGATTTCCTTAGCAAAGACGCATCAAATACTGTCAATTGTATGTCGTCTCTGTTGAAGTGGTAAACACTTGCTACATCAGTTTGAGTATTCTATCAATATCTAAAGGATACATTATAATTGTATATTGGTCTGCAGGTGTTACTAACATGCCATCAAATCTGCATACAACGGTCATTTTTACTTTGAACAGTTTGCAAAGTACGTTACTCCAAACTTTCTAAACTCAACAGTGATTTAAGATTATACCGAATGATGTTTTCCCCTACCTCTAAAACGGCTTATCATATATGTATACTACTTGTAACCTGTACGTTTACTAACAGCTATCGTGTATCACCCTTTCTCGTTCTCAGTGTATCTTTCATCACACGTTTGTTGATCAATGTCCTGTATTCCTAGTATTTAATGTACTTGCACTGAAATAACACCGCTTTCACTTGTTACTGAAAAACTATTTTACGCGGAATATGTTGAATGCAATACAAAATTACATGGACAAAACAATATCTGAGGAAGGAAACTTGTGTGTGTGTTTATCATATATACATAATAGATTCTCCCATTTGACCTCGGACCTTGTTATCAATTTTGATCTGGTAACATATGAACAATAGTGTTATGATCTCTGTCGAGTGCGCGGCGTGATTTCCGATGTATTGTGATTACATTGGTTGCTGAGACAAGAAATGACAAAGCAAAACAAGAATCAAACGTTAGTTAAAATTGTGTCACAGTAAGAGGCGAATAGTCTAAGGATACCATAAACTAACATGTTTAACACTTATCTTTTACATGTGACTGTTAATTAATATGAAATTTTGTTTACGTACATCCGAATTGTATGTACAGTTTATTTATTATTCGTCATTTAAAGAGGATTACTCCATACAGTTTCGTAAATTTTCACTTGGAATTTTTCTTTATAATTTGCAGAAGTGTGAAATTATTCTTGTCCAGTGTATAAAGGCTTTATATATCTTAAAGGGTGATCAAACCTCCACGGATGTGAGAGTTTCCTCATCCAAAATTAGACATGGACAATATGTTATATAATTAGTCAAAATGGTAGTAAAAGGCAAAACTGGCAAGCATACCCCGTAAAATCGTATGTTGATGATTTATTATTAATATTTGTGACAGTTGAGGACTATACACTATTGTAGCTGATTGGCTGTAAACGTTATAATAAAGAGGAAATTATTCTCTTAGAAGCAAAGCAGTTTTATACGTAGTTATTGAGCGGTGGATACAGCAACACTCGTGTGATGGTATCATGTGGATCATATCAAAGTATTACACAGTTAACGTTTACCCTACAACATTTCTCACCTTCTCATTCCTTTTCTCTTCTCCTCTTCTGTAAAACAAAATAAGAAAATGATGAGCCTTCTATATCCTTATTTGACAGTAAGAATCGATTCAGCCTGGCATTGATATACAGCATCAGAAATCACCCAAACACTCAAAGTCGAGTTTAGCATTACCTGATAGGCATTTATGCTGAAGTGAAACCTCGCTACATCTGTCTGAGCTATGGAGGTCCCGAATGTGGAAGATCCCTGCCCTAGATGGATTCTCGTATTCCAGGCTTCTGCCAACTGCATCATTCTTCGAATCCATGTGTCGTTCCTGTCTTTGACTGTGTCATGCTGCAAGCCGCAGGTTGGGTCGTGTTCCATGTCATCCGCTATGCTCTATTCAGGGTCGTTGTGCTGGCTGTAGCCTGTGTCGTACTTGTGAGGGGCGATACTTCAAGATCGACATAAAAACGAACAGGGATTCAGTAATAATGGAACAGAGATCTTCATTAACAACCTATATTATTGTGTGGTACTGGTTAATAAAACATCTATACTTCCTTAACGGGCATTGAAACTCATTTGTTTTGTTAAGGAAAGACATGTCATTATTTTTTAAAAGTTCTTAATTCTACCTCATTTTGTTCAGTGATTTGAGGCTGAATGTGCTTCTGCTGGATGGATTCTACTACTTCACTCTTAGCTCTACCACTTGCTTATTCCTTTACTTCGCACCACACCATAATCTCGATCACAGTTGGATCGCATATGCCCACTGGCAGGTCCACGTGTGTGCAAATATTAGGACACTTAATGGAACATTAAACCTCGATTCTGTTTAAAATCAGAACCGTGACTTTGAACTAAGCGAACATTACTGTCGATGTCTTTTAGATTATAATATATTCGAAATGATTTGATAGTAGGTTTGGGGAACGAATCTAATAAATGGATTACATTCGTTTAAATATAAATATGCATAGCAGAAGTAAACTGATAATTTTTTATATCAATAAGTCAAGTGTCCAAAATTAAAATGTATAAGGCGTCTCAGGTTATGGTCAGTAATACAACCATCTTCTGATCAAAAAGAGTTGTATTTGCTGTGCCATGGGTAATTCTAGGAAACCCTTTTTTTTAGGTAAAATAAATACACCTAAAGTTTTATGAAATAAAACGCCTCCTACCCTCTCAACCGAATTTTAATAAGTTTCTGAGACCACTTAAAGCTCTTTGCAAAATTTAAACTTTATTAGGTTACCGAATATCAGTCCTTGAACATTATACAGCATGCCCGAAATTTAAGGAAAGCGTTCAACCTGAAATCTTAATCATCTCAATTATTTAGGCTGCATTACAGTCTATTTTACTTTGGTTTTGAAATATATAAGTTTTTTCTTCTTTAGTTTCATTGTTGTCAAACTTAATTATGTCGTCCTCATCTCTTAAATCATAATACTAGCTATTTTAAAATCATCTGAATTCATTTGTGTAAGCAAAGGGTACTATATAATTTAAACTAATTAGTTTTGCTAATTATTTTCGATATTTATATTTTTGTATCATTTTACAAATTGAATCTAGTTAAATTATTCTGGTGCAATTACATAAGTTTTTCTTCCCCTGACTGTCTTCATATCCTACTCGTTGAACCGTAAGCCGAACTTCTGAACCAGAGTTATTAGTGAGCATTACCTAACAAAATAACCTCCTCTTCTGTGACGTATCCTAGAGTGGCTAACTAACCGCATAATGTATGTGTCATCTGCTCAAGTTTTATATGTGACAACTGATTTCCTATATGCATATGATTATGATTTGGTTTGTTTTGTTTTTGAATTGGTCCTTTACGGATCAACATCACAACTAGGTTATTTAGTACCGAGGCAACTGGACTTAAGTGACTTGCCAGGGACAGCTGCTGAGCCATGCCGGTCCGTTATTCAAATTCGAACCCACACCCCTTTGGTCATGAATCTTACACGCTAACCATTGAGCCACCGCTGCTCCATAATATGCACAAGTCATTTATATTTCATTGCAATTGGTAAACGGTAAACGAAATTTAGCACAGATACCATATTTATATAGTGGTTAATATCTTTGCAAATAGGTCACGGACACCCAATTTAAGTGTGAAATGTTTGTATATTCTAAGATCAATTCATTAGTGTTATAGTTAGGCTAAAAGGTGATATACGTCATATTATAGTTGTCTTCAGAATCATTAAATTGGAGATGAGTTAACTCGAAGATGCATTCTTAGTGCACTTGTCATCGTAATAAGTGAACAAGTATTGACAATAAGGTGTCGAAATAAATAGCAGGCTATAATGACCAATGATGAAAAGAGATATATGCTTTTTATCCTAAGATACACAAAGATGGATATCTAAATTAGGGTACAATCATCCAGCTTTTGTGTGCAACAGGCATTCATCACATACTGCACTCCAGTGAAAGTTTTATGCAAATATGTTTAACACATAGTATTTACAGCCCAGAGATGAAGTATTAACTTTTGAGTAATTTTAATATATCCTGGAATGTATGACACATGACGCAAGCTCAAGTATAACCTAGACACCTGCTTAACGTTAGATTTAGTTCTTACTAAATCCTGGAAATAGGTCACAATTACCCAGTTTTGATGTACAACATGGAGCTCATCCCTTGTTCACTCACAGGGCAAGATAAATGTTAATAAGTGAAGAATTAAATATTTTACAACATGAGCAATACTTACATAGATGAACACGCACAGAGGAACAGAGTAAATCTCATATACCACCTGCTTGTTAACTTAAACGTATAAAAGGAATATTCTGAACAGGTTGCACCTGTTGAATCAATGCCTTTTATTCAAGAGTTGTCTATTCTTGCATAATGAAGTGATTTATATTAGGAGTAATAAAAGTATCTTTAACAAATTAGCCTTCAACCTAAAGGCAAAAAACAGCAACTTGTCGGAATAACTAGGCTAAGATATTTTATATTAAAATTGAGGACCAACCATTTAATTCAGTTGCGTTGGGTCTGGGATATTGTTAAAGCCACCAAAACCAAATGAACTTGGAAACATTCTTGCCTAGATTCATGCACAAAAAGAACTTATTCATTCAAATTATCTTGAGCTAACAAATACTTTTTTTAAAGTCAAGTTCTAAAGAAAATCTACCCCCTACTCATGATGCAACTATTGTAGAAACCATTTTTTTTTTCAAAAACATTATGTTAATATTAAAGTTTTAATTAAAATGCTTTGGCAGTTTGGAACATACGGAAATGTGTTTCCAAATGGTTCAATAAAAGACAACTAGTTTATATTGAACCTACAGGAAACAATAACGAATTAATGATTTCAAATGGATAATTTCCTTAAAGGCTGATAACTTTAGATGAGAGCGTTTTTAAAGATGACAAAATTATGATTTTTACCTGTTTGACACTGAGATCAACATTTCTTGTGCAGATCATGACACAATGCATATTGCCTTCAATTCCTTTAGTAACGTTTCCCAATGTCGTCTTTTAAAGATGTGAAACATGTTTTTCAGCATGATTGCGTTGAGGGTTGAATGATTGCTACGGAAACCATCAAAAACAAATAAAATTTTCCTGGAAAAAATTGTCCAAATATGGCTTTTGTCTTCCATGTCAGCCTGTTTTTTTATCTGTTTATTATAGGAACAAACATTATATCACTCACTAAGTGCACGCAGGCATGATAAGAATTGAATAATACATGTCGATGTATGTGTCACGTCTACGATCTATGATGTTCCTAGGGGTTGCAACATGTCTCATATTCTTAGCTTTTCTTTCAAGTATGTTCATCTGAGGAGTTCTTTGGTACCAAATTTTGCGTCATATTGAACTTAACGGAAAGTTGCTTCAGAACAGAAATCTGTAAGACTTGGCAAGAACAGTGAGCATACTATAAGGTGACCATAAGATGAGAGTACGATTAAGAAAGTCAAAAGCAGAAAGAATTAAAATTTTAATTTGTGTCGAATACTGCTTTTAATGGCTTTCAATTTACAAGTAAGAAACATTTGGTTGCTTGTGGCCTTAACTATGCCGATAGGATAGTGATGCAAAGCACACCATTCAAAACGTTCAGTTTTCGTCAACTAAATAGTATCTGAACTTGACCTACAAAAATGCCTCAGTATAGTGTTCTATGTGATATAACCTGATGTTATGGTGCATGATTAGACAATGTCTCATCTGAATTTTACTATCCATGAGCCTTTCGGAGCTAGAAGTCTGGCAGACAAGTATACATTGATATAGGATTTTAATCTTGATGCAGATGTCATGTAGAATAAGCGTCCTATTCAGAAGGTATGATTCAAACACATGTTTCATTACACTACATTGACTGACTTTAGAGTTACGGTCCTAATACAAAACAATTTAGGAAGCTCCGAATGTGACTCTGTTCTTGCTGATAGGACCGTTTTATTAATACATATGATAGGTATAATATACAATCGCAAACTAGAAATTTACAGGGTGAAACTGTCCATTGCTAGGATACACAAAAATGACATTATCCTGGGACATAATCTTACACGTATGTGAATAAAGTGAGAAATTACAACGTGGAGTATAGCTTTAACTATTACTTTGTTAAAAAGTGCGAGAATTACAGCTACAAACATATAAAGTAATGTCCTCTGTTCACTGTCAAATGAGAATAACCCAAATGGTACATTTCTCACCCTTGACTTACATATATATAAACGTTGTATTAACTTGTATTAACACTAATGCTATATATTTTTGAGATACAAACAACACACTGAAACTAAATAAAACATTGACCTTCAAGAACGGACAGTAGCAAGTATAATGTGTCCAAAGTCGCAATATACAACCTATAAACTAGCTAATACAAGCAAAAACATTCGAAGATTGTGTATAAAATTACAAACGTCGTATGTAGGCAATATCATCTGAGTTTCACATTGGATGGCTACATAGCTAAGCATAACCTTTAAGTTAATGCAAAGTGAGATATATAAACAAAGTAGAATTAAATAAACTGATATTGTCATTGCATATCATCATAATTTGAATATTTGCCTCTAAGGCAACATATTTCATCTTGCTTATATTCAGTTAATGTAAATGTGAGTTTTAATAAGTTCTAAATTATCAGCAAAGAACAAATCTCCCAATCCAGCGGCACGATCCAGAATATGTGTTTGATGTACAAGCGCATATGACTCCATGTGGCCATTAAATGTATACATAGTTGCAGCGGGAGGACCATAAGAGTTTCCAAGTAATGTGCGAGAGAAATGTTCCCAACCACAGGAACACAACCCTGGATCTAATTTTGGATATACCTTTCATTTGACTTCTTCCTGCCCTCTTTACCTGTATATCGGTATAGGACGATGATCTCAACAGTTTTAAACGATTGACCCTATAACAAGTCTCCTTAACCAGGGTCTGTCCCGGAATATATACAAGTATGTCTGATTTCGTCCCATATCATTCAAAGAAGTATATAGTGTTACGTATCGGCTCGTTTAAAGTAACATAAAGAAAAGAGCGAAGACAACAAGCTTTATAAATTTTAACAAAAATAATTTATTTCCCTAGAAAACACGGTGAAAAGGTAAAAATATGAAATAGGACTTACGATTTGCGGAGAAAATAAAAACATTTGTCCTGGAATTGTGCAAACATACAAATCCTATCAATAAACATTTCTAACTGAAGTAGTCTGAATCTCAATTCCGTTCCAAGATGGCGGATGATGACGTCAGACGAATGTTTTACACAAATGTCCAAAATTTTCACATTGAATCACAATTTGTATTGTTCTGTTCCAATTTAGAATCAATTTTACCAAACGTCTTTGTCCAAAGCCGGTTGTGTAGTTATCCAGGGAAAATAATTATTGTTTAAAAAGTAGATGAAGAATGGCTATCATCTATAACACAATCTACATCTCGATCTACAGACGTACAAACGAACAACTCTTTCTAGCACCATAAAAAGAATACCTTCTTCTCAAGGTATATATTACGAGTCTACAAGGTGTTAAAATATGACTCTGACCACTATTTCACAGATACCTAAGTATTTAAACTGAACGGAAACGTCATTTCATGTACACGCACGAAGAACACATGGTGATTTCGAAATCTCACCATCGCAGTACAGAATATCAACAAGTATAATTAGAAATGACCTTGGTTACAACCAATCATTTTTGCCGACTGTTTACTTAAATCGACAAACCATGGCATGTACATTCGTGCTCATGAGAGTCATATTTACGTTCTAAATAAACACTATGTTTCTCTCAAAACGTCAGATCCTGTAAACATAATCATCATAACAATAATAATTATATATAATGATACAAAAATGAAGTAGAAAGAATTCAAATTTTAACACACAAGTAATTAAACAACATGGTCGTAACCATAGTTATTGCGAAGGTATCTAAGTAGAGTACCTTGTGGCCCAGGAATAGCAACCCCACAATGTTTTACACCTTGGCAAAGAGCGGTCTTTACCAAAAGTCTATTACATGTACTGTGTCGCTGGTCCTAATGATGATACAACACAACGTTCTGATCTCTACCTACGTTTATTAAAATACTATGATTTGATACAAATATAAACTATAAATAGTCCTCTTCCAAGCCAAAGCGTCGTAGTAAAGCTAATAACAAGTGTGTATATATATAAGACTACATCCAATCATTTTCCAAAATCCAAGCTTGTGGTTACCAGTGATCTTGGAGAAACACTGAATTGATGGATGAACAGACGGACCAATATAGAAACATAATTTCCATTGGCTTTTTGCTAATGTTTGGAGATATATATATATATGATTGATTGTCGGACAATGAAACATATTCCTTTAAACAGGTTGTTTATGATTTGAGAAACAGACGTTGCTTTTTTACATATATTTGTTACTCATAACACTAAGATTTAAACAAACAAATCATACTGATAAGATATTTATTTAACTTTCCTTTCCAATTATATATAAATCACACGTGCAGAAACTCGAGGTGAAACATTATATTCAATGTTCTCGTATATTCTGATATTACAAATGTTTTCTCATGAAATATAAATTTTTATTTTCCATTCAATTGTCATCATTTAAGTTGGAATGGTTGTGCTGCAGATACATAATGGACAGGAATAGAAAGACCAGAAGTAATAAGCACTGCACATTACAGGTGACTACTATTATCATTATTATTATTATTATTATTATTATTATTATTATTATTATTATTATTATTATTATCATTATTATTATTATTATTATTATTATTATTATTATTATTATTATTACCATCATTATTATTATTATTATTATTATTATTATTATTATTATTATTATTATTATTATTATTATTATTATTATTAGCATTATTATTATTATTGCCATTATTATTATTATTATTATTATTATTAGTATTATTATTATTATTATTATTATTATTATTATTAGTAGTAGTAGTAGTAGTAGTAGTAGTAGTATTAGTATTAGTATTATTATTAATTTTGTTGTTGTTGTTGTTAAGTCAAGATTTAGAATTAGCAAACTAAAGTTTTTTTTTATATTGTGTGGTTTTGGATGAAAACTGCCCTCTTTGAGTCCCTGGCATAGTAATAAATGAGTTCATTAGGTTTACAAATCTATTAAAGGCAATTTAATATCTTCCCTTCATATAATACATGTTACAGTTTATAGAAGAATGAACTATATTACCTGTTACGACTCTATGGCATTAAGCAAAACAACAGAAAAGCAAATCCAACAAGTGCAGTAAACTTTATCAAATAAGTTGGAAGGTATTTTATTGAAATTTACAAAAGTACTACATGATGCAAAAAGCAATGGGCATGTTTATTTGCAAAAACCAATTTGCAATTTCAAGTTACCATTGTTACGACCCTATGGTCTTAACCTAAGGAACAGGAACAATTGAAAACAACAAGTTTAATAACATTCAACAAATAATTTATTTTACCTAGAATACAAAGTGAAAATTTAAATGGATCCTACTGTATTGAGAATTCAATCCCAAATATTCATATCAGATCTATCATAAGTCCAAAAGTATATGCTACTCCGAATGAATTCCAGTATTGAATGTTCTGATGTGCCAATAGTCTTGGATAAGCTGATGTACCAACAGCATTGATGTCATAAGCGATATAATCCAACATGTCTTTGAATGAATACAATCTAATTCTCAAACAGTGATTCAGTCCACAATGTCAGTCAGTACTTCGCAATTTCAATTAATATATTCTAAATAAATGATTTCTCTCAAATTATATCTGAACATGAATAAGAAATGAAATAATTCTGTTTATCAGACCCTTATATAAAAATCACAGAAAAGTCTTAAATCATACGAAATAGTCTCAATCTAACATATAAACCACAGCTAATAAAACTTACCATATTATAAATTAAATGCACTATGTAAAACCATTACGCCAAAACAATGTCGAAGTTATGTTGATCCATAACCTCTCCACCTTCTGTCTGTGACTAGTAGGTTAAAAGATATGTGTCCTTCATTATATGCTAAGAACCGTAATCGGTGATCTTATAGAAACTGCAGGTTATCTTATGTCTGAACCAACTGTGGAAAGCAAGTCTTTAAAATATAGCAATTGCTATAGCATCACTGGATGCAGCTTTTCATTAAATTATAACGTGACCTACATGGATGGGGCCGATTAAGATTAAATCGTAATTTACTGTAACCAATACCAATGTGTGCAGTAATCGTAATCGTAATCAATGATTTCAGAAGATCTATAATCGTAATCGTAATCTTCCTTCATTGGCATTGTAATGGGAGTGTCAGGTTGAACACTTACATGTAATTTAATTATTTGTTTGTTTGTTTTAAATTTTTTAATTTTATTTTATTGCATTACATGTTACTGTAATGATAGTTTTGTCTGTTGGATTTGAATTTTTTTTACAAATTCAGTTCAGTTCTGACTGCTTTTTTATTCTCACAGTAAAACAATTCTGATTGCAACATTGTATTTTAACTGACCTAGCTCTGACCTTGATTCAGAAATTGGTAAACACAGAGTGAAAATCATTGGTTGTGATCAAGGTCATACTGGTTTGCGTTGTCAGCTCTGTTGTAAACAACATATAAAAAAACAAATTGTATTATTGAATCTTATTGCAAGATTCTTTCGTCCATTGCGGACGTGACAGTTGGCCTGTGGTCTTACTGCGCCATTCGAATAGGGTGACCACGTAACCACATCACGCGTTGGTGTACGTGCTAATAGACTTGTTCCTAAGAGATCACGTGACCTATCACGAGTGTCAAAACCTTGAATCAGTTGGGCTTATTAAGGAAGGCTATTATAGATTTAATTTAGTCGTAATTTCACACCTTCAGAGCTCAGAGGTGTTTATGTTGTTGCCAAATTTGTATTGAGTTTTTATTTAAAATAATGTATTCTCCCTGGAAATCACTTGTGTTCATTTAAATTCTTTGACGAAGATATTATTTGGAAATTATTCGGAATACTAAAGCCGGATTATTTATTCTTGGATTCAAGAAGGAACTGTTGATGCATCAACACAAAAGAGGTTGTAGAAGACGTCATCGCCTTCCATCTTGGGACTTCATCGGGATTAGAACTTTGATTCATTTAGAACGTTTTAGTGATAGGACTTATATTTTTAAATTCTAGGATTAATTTTTGGATTAGATTCACAAACCGTAAGTCCTTCTTTATATGTTTACCTTGTTTTCTAGGGAAATACATTATTCTGTTAAATTTACAAAGTTTGTTGGCTTCACTCTTTTTTTGTGTTACTTTGTACAAACCTAGTCACGTAACAATATTGCGAGTATTTGTAATTCTTTGCAAATTTTGAGAAATTGACTTCAACAGTATTCAGCCGCTCTTGTAGCTGTTTTCTTCAAAGTCGTAAATATTATAGACTCTGGTAGAAGCAGACGTCTTTAAAAGTTTTAAATTCGACAATCTAGTGTAATGTCTAAATTTGGGCTTAAAATATGGGTTACGATTCTGCACATTTCCTATTCGTACGAAGAGCACTTGAAGCGTGATCTAATGTGTACGTGTAGGCTCGTACAATAATAACAAGTGAAAAGAGTGAAGTCAACAAGCTTTGTATATTTTAACACAATAATGCATTTCCCTAGAAAACAATGTAAACATTGGAAAATATGACTTACGGTTTGTGAATATAATCCAAAATTTAATCCTAAGAAAGAAAAATACAAGCCCTATCACTAAATAGTTCTATTGGAATCCAGGTTCGAATCTCGACGATGTTCTAATATGGAAGGCGATGACGTCAGATGTGGTGCTTGTACAAATAGCAACAATTCCTCAATTGAATCACAGTTTATGTTTCCGTATAGAATTCCTGAATAAATTTCCACTGAATATCTTTCAGAATTTTTTATAAAAATGTCCACTGGTTTAGTTTCCTAGAGATTAAATTATTAAATCCAAAAAACAGATCAAAAACAAACAATCTGGCAAAATATTAGAAACACCTTGTTCCTTCAAGATGTTAAAACGACTCTGACCCTATCTAGTAGAAAATGGCTGTCGCAAGCCTCGATTTTAGATCACGTGGTATTCAACGTGATAGGTTTACGTGATGAGAAATTTGAACACGCAATAAAATATTTGCCAAATTGCACGTAGCCTTATCTAAGAACTGGAGTATCACTCTGAAATAAATTTAAGAATAAAACATTGTTTATTCAGACTAGACGAAATGACCTTGGCAATAGCCAACCGTTGTCGCGTAACTCTTATGATACTGCGGACGAAGGTGAACTAAACATATTGCTCATGTAACACGTTTGACGTCAACATTACTAAACGAAAATATCGAATTCATGAAAAAGAACTTCGAATCCCGTGAAAATAATCATTGCAATAAAATGTAATGAAACACAAATAAAATAAAGAATGAATTTTAAAACTAAGACACAAGCAATTTAATTACATATACGTAACAAATGGCACATCAGTTGACATTGTATCTGTTGTTTCAGCGTTTCGTCCACTAGTGGCAACGTCACCTGCGGATGAAATTGTAAATCAAATGTTTAAGATAGTCTATAAACGAAATAGAGAACACTAAAATCGCTGCAAAATATAATGCTTGAATGTAGGTGATTTTGTTCCACTCGTACCTGAACAGTGAGCTTAATCGTTGACTTTCCACAGTCTTTGCGTGACACGACACTCTCTTTCCTGCATCAGGGCGTAAACCTCAAACTTTTCGTCACGACTAGACAGGTTATCAAATATATATATATAT
>JAECUM010037146.1:0-14193 GCA_016617855.1 Megalonaias nervosa
CACTTGATTGGATGGGAAAATGAAACTAAAGACAGTGTGTTATGAACATTTTATATGTATCACTTGATTGGATGGGAAAATGAAACTAAAGACAGTGTGTTATGAACATTTTATATGTATCACTTGATTGGATGGGACAATGAAACTAAAGACAGTGTGTTATGAACATTTTATATGTATCACTTGATTGGATGGGAGAATGAAACTAAAGACAGTGTGTTATGAACATTTTATATGTATCACTTGATTGGATGGGAGAATGAAACTAAAGACAGTGTGTTATGAACATTTTATATGTATCACTTGATTGGATGGGAAAATGAAACTAAAGACAGTGTGTTATGAACATTTTATATGTATCACTTGATTGGATGGGAAAATGAAACTAAAGACAGTGTGTTATGAACATTTTATATGTATCACTTGATTGGATGGGAAAATGAAACTAAAGACAGTGTGTTATGAACATTTTATATGTATCACTTGATTGGATGGGAGAATGAAACTAAAGACAGTGTGTTATGAACATTTTATATGTATCACTTGATTGGATGGGAAAATGAAACTAAAGACAGTGTGTTATGAACATTTTATATGTATCACTTGATTGGATGGGAAAATGAAACTAAAGACAGTGTGTTATGAACATTTTATATGTATCACTAGATTGGATGGGAAAATGAAACTAAAGACAGTGTGTTATGAACATTTTATATGTATCACTTGATTGGATGGGAAAATGAAACTAAAGACAGTGTGTTATGAACATTTTATATGTATCACTTGATTGGATGGGAAAATGAAACTAAAGACAGTGTGTTATGAACATTTTATATGTATCACTTGATTGGATGGGAAAATGAAACTAAAGACAGTGTGTTATGAACATTTTATATGTATCACTTGATTGGATGGGACAATGAAACTAAAGACAGTGTGTTATGAACATTTTATATGTATCACTTGATTGGATGGGAGAATGAAACTAAAGACAGTGTGTTATGAACATTTTATATGTATCACTTGATTGGATGGGAGAATGAAACTAAAGACAGTGTGTTATGAACATTTTATATGTATCACTTGATTGGATGGGAGAATGAAACTAAAGACAGTGTGTTAGGAACATTTTATATGTATCACTTGATTGGATGGGAGAATGAAACTAAAGACAGTGTGTTATGAACATTTTATATGTATCACTTGATTGGATGGGAAAATGAAACTAAAGACAGTGTGTTATGAACATTTTATATGTATCACTTGATTGGATGGGAGAATGAAACTAAAGACAGTGTGTTATGAACATTTTATATGTATCACTTGATTGGATGGGAGAATGAAACTAAAGACAGTGTGTTATGAACATTTTATATGTATCACTTGATTGGATGGGAGAATGAAACTAAAGACAGTGTGTTAGGAACATTTTATATGTATCACTTGATTGGATGGGAAAATGAAACTAAAGACAGTGTGTTATGAACATTTTATATGTATCACTTGATTGGATGGGAAAATGAAACTAAAGACAGTGTGTTATGAACATTTTATATGTATCACTTGATTGGATGGGAAAATGAAACTAAAGACAGTGTGTTATGAACATTTTATATGTATCACTTGATTGGATGGGAGAATGAAACTAAAGACAGTGTGTTATGAACATTTTATATGTATCACTTGATTGGATGGGAAAATGAAACTAAAGACAGTGTGTTATGAACATTTTATATGTATCACTTGATTGGATGGGAAAATGAAACTAAAGACAGTGTGTTATGAACATTTTATATGTATCACTTGATTGGATGGGACAATGAAACTAAAGACAGTGTGTTATGAACATTTTATATGTATCACTTGATTGGATGGGAGAATGAAACTAAAGACAGTGTGTTATGAACATTTTATATGTATCACTTGATTGGATGGGAGAATGAAACTAAAGACAGTGTGTTATGAACATTTTATATGTATCACTTGATTGGATGGGAAAATGAAACTAAAGACAGTGTGTTATGAACATTTTATATGTATCACTTGATTGGATGGGAGAATGAAACTAAAGACAGTGTGTTAGGAACATTTTATATGTATCACTTGATTGGATGGGAGAATGAAACTAAAGACAGTGTGTTATGAACATTTTATATGTATCACTTGATTGGATGGGAAAATGAAACTAAAGACAGTGTGTTATGAACATTTTATATGTATCACTTGATTGGATGGGAAAATGAAACTAAAGACAGTGTGTTATGAACATTTTATATGTATCACTTGATTGGATGGGAAAATGAAACTAAAGACAGTGTGTTATGAACATTTTATATGTATCAACATGCTTTGTGTAATGCATTTTTTTGTATTTTCATGAAAGCATTTAGTTGACTATATTGTAAAAGAAGGCTATTAAAGATGTGCAGTTTGTAAAACATAGATTTTTGATTTCACATCAACAGCTCTGTTGTTCAGTTCCTGGTCAGTTTATACACATAATTTAAAATCATGACACTATTGGACAGTTTTTTTGCATCTGGATATTTTTAGTGATCCCTCATTAGGGTGCATCCTTCGTGATCCCTCATTAGGGTGCATCCTTTGTGATCCCTCATTTGGGTGCATCCTTCGTGATCCCTCATTTGGGTGCATCCTTCGTGATCCCTCAGTTGGGTGCATCCTTCATGATCCCTCAATTGGGTGCATCCTTCATGATCCCTCAATTGGGTGCATCCTTCATGATCCCTCAGTTGGGTGCATCCTTCATGATCCCTCAATTGGGTGCATCCTTCGTGATCCCTCATTTGGGTGCATCCTTTGTGATCCCTCATTTGGGTGCATCCTTCGTGATTCCTCATTTGGGTGCATCCTTCATGATCCCTCAATTGGGTGCATCCTTCATGATCCCTCAGTTGGGTGCATCCTTCATGATCCCTCAATTGGGTGCATCCTTCATGATCCCTCAATTGGGTGCATCCTTCATGATCCCTCATTTGGGTGCATCTTTCATGCAGGCATCAAGGTTAAGACCTTATTTTGCATTATGAACCATTTTACACTTAAATAATACTATAAGGTATTAATAAAGGTCCTTTTTTTCTAAACATCTGAAATAATCCATGCAGATTAATTGACTTGGATTTTCTGTTAAGTTCATAGTGCATATATTGGTAAGGATGAGTCATTCAGTGCAGTCATTCAGTAGTTTTCAAAGGGAGATTACAAACAAAGGCTCATTACAACATAACAAAAACTACCTATATAACAGATTGTACAGACTAGTCAAAATCATCATCATCACCATCATCAATCCCTTAACCCAAGAGGTCATTGGGGCAACACAGTTGACTTTACTAGCAATTCTCTCCATCTTTCCCTGTTCTTTACTGCCCTTTGGGAATCTCCAAATCCCATACCTGTCCACTCCTTAATATTGTCTTCCCACCTCTTGTTCTGTCTGCCTCTTCTTCTGCACCCTCACACTGTACCTTGCAAGACTGTTTTTGCCAGTCCAGATGATCTTGAGACATGACCGTACCACTTCAGTTTGCGCTTTTTTACAGTGGTCAAGAGGTCTTCATAGGATCTGATGGTTAAATTGATCCTGTTGTGGACTTCTTCATTGGTTACATGGTCAATGAATGAGATGCCCAAGATCTTGCAGTAGCATCTCATTTTGAAGGTTTGAATCCTTCTTTGTAGATCTGATCTGAGCGTCCATGTTTCATGAGCATACAGAAAGATGGATATGACAATCAAGCGCATCAGCCTTATTTTGGAACCAAAAGCAATGTTGGTATCTTTCCATATTGGTTTCAGCCTTGTTATTGCTACTGTTGTCTGGGCAATCCTGCAGATTTTTTCTGGTTTGGAGCCCTCATCTGTGATAATTGATGCCAGGTACTTGAAGCTTGTGACTCTTTCAAGCTTCAGTCCACTGACCTTTATTTCTGCACTGATGCCATTCAGGTATTGTTTGTCATCAATTTGGTTTTTCAGGCGCTAATCTCCATTCTGTATACTGTCGAGGTTGTGTCGAGGCATTCAACCAAGTCAGCCAAGTCAGTCAAAATAACTGAATTTATTTACGTCGTTGGAATAATCATCATTATTATTAATAATGTAATTTTATACCTGTAGCTCCATCGAGATCATGTGTGCTCTGCTATTGTAACATCAACAATATCCTTTTAGCATAATATGATCAATGAACATTGTTCCTTGATTTTAGGATCATGTGTTATGATGGAACCATGATTTCACTAAGTTAACATGACCTTTAATTGAAAAATAGGCATACAGTAATATGCAACCTAATTATGTAATAAATTTTAATGGGCTATTTTTAAATGTCATTTTGTTGGTACTTGACATTCTTGTATATTGTTTGAACTGAAGGATCATTGTTCATTGCCATTTAAATTTGTATTTAATATATTATCCATGAAATCCATGTAATTAATACCCCACAAAGAAATTTATAATTTGCAGTACATTATATAGGGAAATCGTTATGTTGTTATTATTGTAATACAGTATAAATGGGAATTTCTATGTTGTTATGCTTGCAGTACAGTACATAGGGGAATTTCTGTCTTGTTGAATATGTAGCACTGTACATTTATATAAGGGAAATTTTATTTTGTTAAATTTGCACTATAGTATATAAGGGAATTTCTGTGTTGTTGAAATTGCAATACAGTATATAGATGAATTTCTATGTTATTAAATATGCAATTCAGTAATTAGTATATAGGGGAATTTCTGTTATAATAATGTTTATAGGTGAATTTATATGTTGTTAAATTTATAATATAGAGTAAATGGGAATTTCTATGTTGTTAAATTTGCAATACAGTATATAGGGGAATTTCTATGTTGTTAATTTGCAATACAGTATATAGGGGAACTTTGTGTTGTTGAATATGCAGTATGGTATATATGTGAATTTCTATGTTGTTAAATCTTTGTGTATATTTTTTGTGATGATTTTGTCATGTAAAACAGATTTTTGCATATTTCTATGAGGTTGCTTGATCTAAATTTTCTACTAAATAACAAAAAACAATGCAGAATTTCCCCATGTATGGCATTTATATGGATTATATAAAACCTGCACTGAGGTAGAGCTTGTACACACAGAAAAGTGTCATAAGTAAGTCCTCATTATTTACACATTAGAAAAAGTTGGCTGTAAGGTGGAGCATATCATATTATAAAGTATGTGGATCTGTCTGTCTGTCTGTTTTGTTTTTGTATAGTAATTCATGTTCTCCAGAATCTACCATTACAAAACTTTGCAAATAGCTAGCTTTTGGAGTACGAAAGAAACATCAATTTATGTGTCAATAGGCCAAAGATTGAAATCACAATGACTGAAAAGAAGAAAATTGGTTTGCTGTAATAACTTTAAGTTCTACACCACAGATCTGGGCTGAACTGTGCCAGTGGTTTAAATCTGGAGTAAGGTAGAAGCCTATTGATGTGGGGTTCAGAAGGTCAAAAGTCAAAGTCACTGTTGCTGAAAAATGTGATATGGTTTCTATGCACACATTTGAGATCATGACCATATGTACCATCACCTATGAGTGTATGCAGGAATTTTTCCAAATGGGAAGGAGGGAGAGGCAAAGCCAAGTACATGCAGGGGGACAAAGCCAAGTACAGGCAGAGGGGGGGGGGGGGAAACCACAATGAAAGAAATATATAGATATAAATTGATTATCAGAGCTAATAATTAAGAATATTTGATAATCATTTCTCTCCAGTAATTTCATATTCTTTGTTACCCATGCTCTCCATCTACTCACAGTATGGTAAATTGTATACTATTTGCCCTTTGTTTCTTGTCAGAGTTCCAACATGGCTGGAATTGGCCTGATCAGGGCAGTCACAGGTTTGCACTGGATGAATTAGTGCCCTTGACAAATGGTGCCAATAATTTGGCCCTGGGCATGATAATAAAAAGGTGTGTACCCAAAATTAATAAATTTGAGACTAACATCTTTGAAACAGGAGAAGAATGTCACAAAAATATGTCATGGGAAAGGCAGCCAATAATTGACAAGACTGTAATTACTGCACTTGCCAAGACTGCCTTTACCACACTTGCCAAAACTGCCTTGACCGCAAATGTTATTACATCACTTGTTGAACAGGGTTCAGGCTTTCCTATACAGAAATGACATGCAAAATAAGTTTAATGTACATTTTAAGGACTTCGAGGGATTCTATTCATTTCTGTGTGAGAATGTTCTGCATTGATTTGAACTCCAGATGTTGCATTAGTGACTTGTACATTATACCAAGAGTATAAAAAATACAGTCCTTTCAAGTGCATTGGATCCAGCAAGGGATCACTTGCATCAGGGATTGATTCAGATAAATGCAAGAAACTGACAACAAACAGTGCAAAATTTAAAAATAATAAATAATAAATTTAAAGGTTTAATTCCTGTAGAAATAGTCATGTAAAGTTTTGCAAACACAACAGTTTTTCTGTTTTATTTGTTTGTCTTGTCTATGTTTTGCATTTGCCTTTGAAAAAGACTCATTAAGAGTTGAACGTTCTCGGGCTAGTTAGATACTAGTTTTGCACTTTTCGTTGTCAGTTTATTGCATATATATATATATATATATATATATATATATATATATATATATATATATATATATATATTTCAAGATTTAATGGAATATAGACATATATTGAAAATTTGATGGACTATAGACATATTCAGGATTTAAAATGTCAATTTATGACACAAGACAAACTTTAATAAATTGAAAGTCTTCACTTTTAGCAACTAAGAACAATTAAAGGACAATTTGAGATAAATGATAATGAGGAGGAGGGGTGATTGGGGATTGGATGTTGAAAAAGTTACTTTCAATAATTGGTTTATAGACCAGAATCAACCCTGTGCCTGTCATATATAATCTATCATGATAATAACAACTTATCATTCTTCAAACTAGGTAATCAAGACCTGTTGTTCAGTTGTCTCCTGAGTAACCGTAACCTACTAGTGCCAACATATATGACTAATAAACATGGGGTGGGAATGTTACCTTTTAAGGTGCTCTTGTTGGAAGGGGGCAACTTTCCACTTTGAACCTGCATTGTTTTTCCCAGTTGGTTTCAATGAATAAATCATATAAGGAAACCATGACTGTGTGTCACTGGGAAAGACACTTAACTCCTGTTTCCTAATACTCTTATGAATTATAGCCAGTGTTGTGTTATGTAGTTTGCCATTAAACCTGTCACCAACACCACAAACAAGATCACCCATAAAGAAATATGGAACAATGATGGTAAGTATCAAGAAAATGATTATCATCTAACTGGGTTTTAACAGTCACATTTTCTCACAAGACAGTGATCAAGAAATAGGGATTGAGGAAAGGGGATATTTTTATGAGGATAGACAAGTGATAGGTGCTTATGTATACATGTGAATGTATTTTTATTATTATTTATACATTTAGTCTTTTAAACATACCAGTATCTTTTTTTATGTCTGCCATATCTTTGGAAGGGGCAGGTGGGTACACAGTGTTTTCCATGTCCATCAGTCCAGTTATGCATGCCTCACATCACATCCATTGTGAACTTCATTTTCATCTAAATAACTACAGAAGGACTGCACAAATAGAAAACAAATTTAGTACATGGATTTATAATAAGGCGATCAAGAGAAAGTTTGATTCTCATCATTTTCCAACAAAATTTAATGAAGTTATGGTGTCTTACTTAAAACTTTGCTGTTGTATTACACCATGTTATGAGGCCTTTTCTGTTATATAGATATGTATCTATTTCTGATGATATGTTTTTCACATCATCTTTTTTTTTAATGATTAATATTGATGCCCAGTTGACCTGATCTCATAAGACTTACTTAGTACAGATATTCTGCATGCTCAAGACTTGGCAGTTTAAAGTTTATTGTCATCTGCTTCTTTCAGCTTCTTTTAAAATGTACCATCTGCTGAGAAATGACTTGAAAATAAAGTTGTGTATATATTTTCCACATATAAGAAAATTGTGCACATAGTTTTGGAGCAATATAATATGTGCCTTTTAAGCAACAAATTGTTAAAATATTAAACTCAGTGAAACATTTAAAAGTAAATAATATAACCTTGTATGGTCAATGCAAGCATCTTCATCTCTGTCCAATGCCAGCATCCTCATCTTTGTCCAATGTAAGCATCCTCATTTCTGTCATTGTCAAATGCCAGCATCCTCATCTCTGTCCAATGCAAGCATCCTCATTTCTATCCAGTGCCAGCATCTTCATCTCTGTCCAGTGCAAGCATCCTCATCTCTGTCTAATGCCAGCATCCTCATTTCTGTCTCCTGCAAGCATCCTCATCTCTGTCCAATGCAAGCATTCTCATTTCTGTCCAATACCAGCATCCTCATCTCTGTCTAATACAAGCACTTTCATCTCTGTCCAATGCCAGCATCCACATGTCTGTCCAGTGCAAGCATCCTCATCTCTGTCCAATGTCCAGGGCCGTAGAGTGATCACGGGCCCTGGGGTAAGAAATACCCTGGCCTCTCCTAATTCTTGTTCAAACAAAATTTTTCTTTTATAAAATTAAAAAGTGTTGTTCAGCCCCCTTATGGGCCTGGGCCCTGGGGATATATCCCCGGTTTCCCCCCCCCTCTTATTGGCCCTGTGAATGCCACCATCCTTATCTCTGTCTAATGCCAGCATCTTCATCTCTGTCCAATGCCAGCATCCTCATCTCTCCAATGCAAGTAGGATAACTTCAGGTCTTTAATAGTGATTATCAGTATTCATAGTATTACTTTCAGACTAGTCAGCTTTTGGTGGACAAACTTATGGCAAGATGTGTGAAGAATAGATTTCATAAAAGGATATGAGTTCAAAATAATACACTATGATGATTTCATTTTTTATGTTATTCCTGCAACTTTGAAATGAAACTTTTTAAAAAATATCATTTGATTTTATTAGCTTTAAACAATTACTAACATTGTTATTGGTTGACACAAGTTGCTGTGATGTAAATGGGGTTGTTATGATGTAAGAACAACCCCAAGCTGGAGGGCACTTTAGAACATTATGCATGTAAATAAATCGGAGTTATTTTTCTAGCATGCTACAGAAAAGTCAGGAAATTCCAGTCGTACGAAGGAGCATGGGTATTGTAGTGATATGCAGAACACATGACCAGAAATTAATTATTTACTATATCCAATTTGAGCATGTCTAAGGAACCAACCATTTGATTTTGCAAGGGGGGGAGGTATAAAATTGGGGCCTGGGACTTTATCTTTCAATTTCTGGCTATTGAATAGCTTCAGAAATATTCTTGCTCTGGTTCTGTGCCAAAAACTTCTATTATACCCATTAAGTTACTTGAAAGAAATAAATTGCCTTGAAGCATGTGAGAAAGCTTGCCAGTTGCTTCCCGTAGACCAGTGGTTTTTCCAAGGATCTTCCCTTGCCATTCTTCTACCATATGTACTGGTCGCTATGTGTAGTGTATCATGTGTTGAAAAATGGCATTAAATACATAACCAAACCAGCGACCCCCACCCCCCACCCCACCCGTAGCCTATCTCTAATTATATGAAATCTTGAAATCTAGTTATCACAAGTAGTAGACATGTCAGAATGGGTTATTATGAAATATTGATATTGTGGCTTGTTGTCCCAGCTGGTAAACAATTCTGTCAGCAATGGTCATTAGGAAGTACTTTTATTGTGGCCATTTGTCCCAGCTGCCAAACAATCCTGCCAGCATGGTCAGAAGTTCAAAACTGATAACTATTAATATGGAAACAGTCTTAGCAATGCATGTTTATTATTATCTTCACAGTGTAACATTACTTTTTGGGCTTCTGAAACTATCTGCACAAGTAATTTCCAAGTCTGAAATACATATAATTAATCTAAGTATTAAGACAGATGAATATCCAGTAAGTAATTAAGTAATTGCCAAGTCTGTAATATATAATTAACATAATTAACATGTATAATTAATCTAAGTATTAAGTTGAATGAATATCCATTAAGTAATTAAGTAATTGCCAAGTCTGTAGCATATATAATTAATCTAAGTATTAAGACAAATAATTATCTGCACCTAATTACATGTGCTAAAATAACACCCATTTTTAAGAATAGAGTGCAGGATGATCCCTAAAACTCTGTCCAGTTTCAGTCTTACCAACACGGTGTAAAGTCTTCAAGAAACATGCCACTTTTTAAACCTTATTTACTCTTACCCGAATGATATTAATCTTTTCCACAATGAAAAAGCTGGTTTTGGCAGGGATTGTTAGAAAAGATAGCCCAGTATCATTTGCCTCTTAAAAATTTTTCAAATGTTATTTGGTGGAATAAGTTTACCTGTACATATCAATTAATTAATGCAGCTTTAACATTTTTAAAGTCTTGTGTCAATTTTACTCCTGTTTAAAGATTTGTTAGCAAACAATAAAGAAATATTTTCAATCTAAAATCAGTTTTATGCATAATCCCACTGTTTAATAATAGGAAGCATAAATGTGGTTGTCAAACATGGGCGCCTGCACATAGGGGCAGTGGGGGGGCACATGCCCCTCTCCCGATCTCACCTCTAAACATGTTTTTGCCTAAACCCATAAAACTTAATAGCTGACTGCTAGATGTTTGTCCCCCCCTCTTGAAAATAATTCAGTGGGTTCCCCTGCTTTCAAATCATGGACATGTTAATCATGTATATTATTACAATATTTCCACACTGCTCTGGTGGCCTAGTGGTTAGAGCGTCTGCCTCGGATGCGGGAGGTAGTGGGTTCGAGCCCCGGCCGAGTCATACCAAAGACTTACAAAAATGGTACTAACAGCTGCCTCGCTTGGCGCTCAGCATTAAGAGGTTAGTGTTAGGACTGGTCGGCCTGGTGTCAGGATAATGTGACTGGGTGGGACATCATGCTACATGTCTGCGGCATGATGCCCCAGTGTTAGACATCACTATAAAATGCCACACTGCAGACATCGTAGCGATATGACTGAAAAATTGTTAAAGCTACGTTAAAAATCCAAATCACAACCACAACCACAACAATATTTCCAACCAGCAGTCTAACAGATGTATAGAATACTATGTAGGTAATAAGAATATCAAGGGTCAAATTCCAATATCAACATAATTTGTCTGTTGACATACATATGATTGATAAATCTACATTGATACCCAGAATCCAATTACCATAGTTGTCCAGCTGTTAGATGCCTGATTGCTAAATACCCGGTTTACATGTATGAGGCACCAGATTGATAGATCACCTTTGATAGCCAGGCATTGATGTGATATTTTTCCATCTGTGAGACACCTGCTTATCAAATCACCCTTGATGTCTAGGATTTTCTATATATTTTTGGGGGCATTAATGGATTAGAAATGGCTGACTTGACTGATTTGGTTATTATATACCCGGTAGTGTTGATGGCAGTTGTAGTAAAATGGCTGACTTTACTTGATTTGGTTATTATAGTGTTGATGGCAGTTGCCATGCCCAAGGATACCCAGGCTGGTCATCGCAAGCCTGTCACCCAATAGATAAAATGATTTCCATGTTTATAATAATAACAATAATAATACAGTAATAATCATAATGAATTATTAATGATAATAATAGTAATCATCATCATTAGTTGTAAAAGAAAATATCATTTATTAATTTTAATTTAAATTTATAGTCGGAGACATTTAGCGAGATACAGATGTTCAAGGCTGAGAGTAATACATTATTTATATAAGAGTGTAATTTATATTCATGCATTATTTGTATAAGAGTATAATTTATATTCATACATAACATGTTACCCAGCAATCATTGAGAACACTTTCATTTTCTTTTAATGCTTGTTTAAACAATTCTTCTGAGTGTTAATTTAATGGATTTATTTTATTGTTGCCTGACAAGGTTTACAACTTTCTATTGAGCACCACACTATACTAGCTGTCAAGACTTTCCACTGCATGATGTGCAGTATGTATCCGTATGGTACACCCTCACAGCGAGTTACTGCTGTATGTATCCTTACGATGGTTTCCCACAATATGGTACTGCTGTATGAATCCATATAGTAGTCTTTAAGAATAAGGTACCTCATTATGACACAGTTCCTCATATAACATAGATATACTGATGGACTCCATCTTTTCTGGATAAATTTAGTTTTTAGATCTAACCTACATCAGTATAACGCATGAACACTTACAGGGTGGTGCAGTTTTATAGCATTAAAGTGAGGGAGTACTGTCTAGCTGTAAACCAGATGATTACACAAGATCTAGGTCATTATGCTATCTCTTGCAGTAAAATGAAGGGTACCCAATGTGTCAAACCTGTTCGGAGTTCACTGCACCATATAATGGACACACATGGTATTTTTCAGATGCCTGTTACAAGGCAAGGTCGAATTAGCGAATAAGATCTAGAGTAAATAAAAAGTATAAATAATATTGGCAACATTTTCAAATGTTATCTACCCCATTTAATTTACTTTATGTTGCAATACTCCATGGTTGACAGGATTTCTATTTACATTTAAGTCCCACTTAATCAGTTAATTCTTTATGTTATTGGAAAAGAAATGCCACAGTGGTGTTGTATAATAATTACTGGATATACTTTGCATAATAATGTTGGTTTTATCATTTCTTGTAAATGTGCATACCGCAGTCCTCTCTTGAGAACCCCATGGCTGTAATGGCCACCTTTGTTTTCAGGTCCCTCTCCAATGATGCCACCTCATTTAGAGGCCTTCTCAAAAGAGGTCATCCTTGTTTAGAGGCTCCCCACATGAGAAGCCAACACTTGAATAGAGGCCCCCTCTCAGTAATGATCACTTGCTCAGATGCCCCTCTCAAGGAAGGGTGTCTTTCATTTAGAGGCCCATCTCAAGAGAAACCACTTGTTTAGAACCACCTCTCAACAGAGCCACCTGCTGGTTAGAGGCACCTCAGATTCACAAAGCCACCTCCTGTATAGAGGCCCCCTCACAGTATCTACCACTTGTATAGAGGTCTTCTCCCAGTAGAACCAAAATTTATTTAGAGGTTCTCTCACAATAGCCACCTGTTGTTTAGAGGCCCTTTCAAGAATGGTAACCTTGTATTTAGAGACCCTTTCAAGAAAGGCAACCTCTCTTTTAGAGACCCTTTCAAGAAAGGTAACGTCTTCTTTAGAGACCTTTTCAAGAAAGGTAACCTCATGTTTAGAGTTCATTCAGTATAGGCTACCTGGCAATACTCCCCACCTGCGATCCATGTCTACCAAACAGTATAAAATTCCCAAACCAAATAAGGAATTATTTTTAAAAAGTTTCCAGTACTCTGGAACTTTGCTCTGGAATAGTATTCCAGTTGAGATTAGAAATGCCCACTCTATTTCCTTCTTCCAAACCCAATACAGTGTATATCCAATGGCTTCAGAGATGCAGCTAAAATAAATAAATTCCTTTGTATGAGGGCCTCAGGGTAGATTAATTCTTAGCTAATTGTGTTACCCTCTTTAAATAAAGTCATTATTATTATTATTATTATTATTATTATTATTAGAGGCCAGTCCTTGTTTTGAGGTCCCCTCACAATTGAACCAACTCTTGATTAGAATCCACCTTCCCCACCACTAAAATAGTGATTTTTCACTTTTATTTCACATGATACTAATTCTCATGGATTTCGTGGTATACAAACAACAAATAGAAATTCCCAAAATAAAATAATTATTTGCCCTACTGGCGTCATATCTGTTGGATACATATCCAAGAATTTCAGTATTGGCATACTGTTGCCATATATGTCAGTAACATACCCAAGAATTTTAGATATTGGCATACTGTTGCCATATATGTCAGTAACATACCCAAGAATTTCAGTATTGGCATACTGTTGCCATATATGTCAGTAACATACCCAAGAACTTCAGTATTGGCATACTGTTGCCATATATGTCAGTAACATACCCAAGAATTTCAGTATTGGCATACTGTTGCCATATATGTCAGTAACATACCCAAGAATTTTAGATATTGGCATACTGTTGCCATATATATCAGTAACATACCCAAGAATTTCAGTATTGGCATACTGTTGCCATATATGTCAGTAACATACCCAAGAATTTCAGTATTGGCATACTGTTGCCATATA
>JAECUM010037148.1:0-28133 GCA_016617855.1 Megalonaias nervosa
GATAGTCCGTAACACAAGGATTATCAAGATCATTAAATCATGAATATATAGGTGTCATGTATGTGTGTGTGTGTGTGTGTGTGTGTGTGTGTGTGTGTGTGTGTGTGTGTTAAGAGAGTAGAATCACATAGGATCTACATATAGATGCTTACGTATGTGTTTACAAATACTAATAATAATCTTAATAATAAAAATGATCAGGAAATTATTTCTTTGGCTGACACAAGTTCTGACCAGGCTATTAATGAGGTCACTTTTCCTCCTGTTATTCATCAGTCACTAAGGCGTTGATAAATGTGAGCCTCATTTAACCAATTATTCTCTTATTTCTAATCAGGGTGACAAACGACAATAACTTTTTGACGTCGAACAGTAACAAGATTCTACGATATCCTGTTTGTTTCAGAGGTACCAACTTACTATTATTTGAGAAATGGGGCCTTATGAGAAAATGGAGACCACCTGATGTACCCGCTCGTGACGCGTGGTCAATGAGCTATCAAATTGTTGTTCTTAAATGGTATAAACAGGAAATTCTTAGTTTAGTCCATGAAACTCTTGTGGCTGGTCGCTTAGGAGTTTATAAAAGACTTACGACAAGATCAGACATCATTTTTAATGGCCAAATATTAAAAACAATGTTTGCATATACTGTAGATCTTGTTTAATATGTCAGTTCGCCAATTTAAGCTCTTTTGAACTATCTTTTGAACATACTGTCCATGGACCATTTTAGTTGTTAAAAGAAACACTTCCTTTATAAGAGAATTCTGACATTAATCTTTCACATTATGTCTCTGATTGTGAAGTAGCTGGATATAATTTTCTGTCTACTCAAAAACACAATTAAGGCAGGTCAAAACCTCTCAACCTGGTGGTAAAGTTCTGTCTGTCTGGGAGATACTTCAAACTCCTCTTCAGGTTACATATTATGGTCCTCACGAAGTTTGAAAACGTAACCAGTCTTCAAAATTTTGAAATATCAAAGAATCTGGACAATAAGCTTCACATATATAGCCACAGGTAAATAATGAGTTAAAGTATCCAATATGTGCATATGAGCACTTGTTCCCAGATGTTCAAACTCTAACAAACAACTTCTACCATTATGTTGAAACTGTAGATTCTAAGCCTGTAAAACAGCACCCTTAAAGGATAAATCCTCTTAGGCAGGAATGTTTGAAAACGAAACTGAATATTAGCTGGAGAATGACTTTATTGAACCAAGCAAAAGTAAATGGAGTTCGCCGTGCATTCTTCTGCCGGACCCAGATAAAACTTTCCGTGTTTGCACTGACTACAGAAACGTGAATAGTATTCATTTCCAATACCAATAATTGATGACTATACTGACGGAATTGGAAATGCAAATTATGCCACCAAGTCTGACCTATTAAAAATCTTCTGGTAGATTCTACTTACGGATAGAGTAAAAAAAATTTCGACCTTAGCGACTCAAGATGGACTTTACCAATACCTAGTGACGCAGTTTGGTATGAAAAAGTCTCCTTCACCATTCCATTGCTTTATGAGCATGGAAGCATCTTATATAGATTGCTGTGATGCATGTATCGGCAACGTTATTATATACAGCGATTCCTGGAAGCATCAGCTTCGTTCGCGTGAATGAGGCAAATTTGACAATCAATTTAAGTAAAAGTGTTTTGCCAAGCTTGTGTCACATTTTTTAAATATATTGTGGGACATGGTCAAGTTAAGCATGTAGAAGCTAACGTTAAATCTATCTCTGAATTCCGTGTGCCTATCAATAAAAGGCTACAGATGCGATTTTTGGATTGGCTGAACATTTGTAGAACCTTTCCTCAAATGTTCCCGTAATTGCCGTGTTCCTGACTAATTTATTGATTTAAAAGACCATGTTTTATTGGTCTGACAGATGTCAGGAGGCTTTCGATAAATTAAAGGCAATACTTAAAAGTGCAAAAATTCTTTCAGCTCCAGATTTCAATCAGCCATTTAAAATGCCCATTGATGCAAGTAATGTAGAGGTTGGAAGAGAATTAATTCAGGAAGACAACTTTCAATAACTTTGAATGTAATGAAGAAAACTACCTCCAAATCAAGGAAACCGCAGTGGGTACAAAAATGGCCTCCACGTATGTAAATATTTGATGTGAAGACTGGAGAGTCAACTTTTTGCATCGGTGGAACTTACAACATACCAGTGGGTACGCTTCATCGGTTATATAGAAATGAAGTGGCAACGTTGAAGTAAAACTCTGGATGATTTCATATCAAAGGCATACAACTTCCATCCTTCAATAACATTTAAGGCAGAAGCCTCCAACTCAAGACACGTTTTCTTGGACACAGCAATCCGGCTGGTAGAAAACAAACTCCATGTAGACATCTACTCAATATCAACTGATAAAACACCAGTATCTTTTCCCAACCAGGTACCATCCAAAACACTGCATTCGGAACATCCATATAGCCAGGCATCGAATATATGCAGAATCTACTCCGACGATGAAACATTCCAAACAAGATCTGTAGTATTATCTGAACATTTGATTAACCGAGACTACGACAACGACCTGATGGCGGAGGCATCCAAAAGGCTAGACAAACGAACCGTAATAATGTACTAAAATATAGAGAGAATCAAAAGGTTGGTCGAATACCATTATCCTGACCTACCATCCAGACAACCCCAAGGTAGCTAATATCATCCGGAAACACTGCTCCATCTTGGAATTATACTACACAGTAAAGTTAATCATCCCGAACTAACCAACAGTAGCCTATCGGAGACCAAAAATCCTCAAAGACATTCTAGTCAGGGCGAAGCAAAAGCCAATCGCTATCCAAGAGCACCCCAGTAAATCTGGTCCCTGTAGCGATACAGTGTACAAAACCTGTCAATATGTGATAGAGACCAGAACATTTTCTGGCACAGCGACTAACGGAAAACGGAACATACATGGTCCAAACAGGACGTGCAAGACAGAGAATGTAATTCATTGCATCACATGTAAGATCTGTATGTCGGTGAAACTGAAAAGTTACACAAAAAGATAAGTCTTTACAGATCTGATTGGACGACAAAGAAGCTGTACAGAAGTCCTGTTGTCCCTGCATCAATCATGTTTGTTTATAAACTCAGTACGTTATTATTGTATGATTACTCGTTGAAGTTACATGTTCTGATTAGTTTCAGTTATGAATGATATCATTCCTTTATATTAGTTGCTAACTCGCTGCGCAGCATTCTGTTAAATCCAATGTTGGACGTTATGCTCACGACTATGGTGTCCGATTCATTCATCATTCAATTACATTGTAAATAAACATCTCATTCACGAAACAGCTTTCAGTATCTTCGCTCAATCCAATTCCAGTCCGGTTCGTTCTGCTGTACCCACATGAATAATGGTCTGAAAATGCTACTACGTCCGCCCCTAACCAATTGGTCCAACATTGCATCATACAGGAAGATAACATTTCGTCACCGACCCATTGGTAAATGCAGACATATATGAATATCAATCCTTAACAATGTTTTTGATATAATACAACATAGAAAAAAGACAAACTATTTATAACATATGTCAAATTTATGAAATTCATCATAACAAGACCGCAACTTCCTGACCAGAACAATGATGCTTACTGTACGGTTGATCCAATTCCGTATATTCCTCATTTAAAGTATTTGCATCATAATTTGTGTTGCTGCTTCTGAATTATAGCCAAAACAAAACTCAGGATCCCCATCCATTGACTTAGCTGAAATTATTGCACGAGGCCTTAATCCAGCCTCGAAAGTAGATGCTATGTTGTTCAAACTATAACTGCCCACGAAATTAAGTATGTGAAAAGATGAGTTCCAACAGAGGACTGAAAGAACTGTAGTAAGTGTAGCTAATGTCTAAGCAATAGGGAGTAACTCTAAACAACTTTTCGAAAATAGTGTGCACCCGGTTTCCAAAATGGGTCTTTCTGTGTTATATTGTGTAGTCCTATGATAAGTATGGGTATGTATGCAAGTTAAAACCACAGATATTGCGTATCTAACCCAATTGTCATTTTAGAATGCATTTGAAGTGAGGAAAGAATAGACGAAATGTATACAATGCATCTGACCGTTTTAATCCATAACAAGACGCTCGAAACAAACAGAATTGTAGCAAGAAAAACAGTTGAAACTTTTTTGACGACAACGTTCAAACTTTTAAGTGATACATCGAGCCTGAAATTGAGTTTTTAATTAAATAGGTCACTCTTGTCATCGAAACCATAAGTAAGACACAGTGGCACCATGGTTTCTTGTGGCGCATGTCAATGGCGGTACTAAAAAAGTGTCGGTCAAGTTATTCAAGTCAACATTGACAGACAACAGTATTAATGCGTAACGCTTCAGCTACAAATACATTTCTTCAATGGAAATAATCGCCTACTTCATAGTCATCAACTCTAAGGATGCCTTTTTGGTCAATTGCTAGCACCTCCTACAAAGTTAGGAACACAAAGTCACCCTTGTATCATTTCCGCCAAATGTTGGGAAGTACTTTTGACATGTTAAATGTGGACGGTATACTGCTGAATTATGATTATATTTAGGAATAAATCAAACTTAGGCAACACTAATTTACGATCGGTTAAGAGTTGCCGTCCATTGGAGAACATGTTCGCATTTTCATTCACAATTGGAAATGATTCAATATCACATGTGTTGTATTGGAATTCTGTGATACTGTCCAATTGCTGACGAGAAAAAGGTTGATAGCCAAATTTTGGAAATAACGAATCTGTGTTATTTGTAATATAACAATAATAACTTGTAATAATTTGTAATATAAGCAGTAATAACAACCTTTGTATTTCTCTGCCATATAATACCAGTAGTGAGTGAGGAGCATTATATACTTGTAATACTGACGTTGCCATCAATCAAGAAAGGTTTGGAGTACTAATGGAAACCAACCATTTCAAATTACATTGAATTTTGAATCCATCCATTTCAGCAGAATGCAGCTAAGCAATTAACAGCATTTTTATGGTTTAGCATGAATCCTGTTTCTGTATTCCAAACGAATTATTTTACACAACTATTTATAAAACATAGTCTTTGTTTGATAGTTTCTTATTCTATCGGGATAGTTGTTTTCCTAGTCTTTGTTTGGCATTTAGCCTCTGATAGAGTCAAGTCTCCCAAAACACTTCATTTGTTGACGGTCGTAATTGCAAATATCATGTGTCATACAAGCAGAGAGACATAATGAGTTTCTAATTGGAGTTTCGGCATGTTTTGAACGCAGACTTCAAGCGATTTATTTAACTTCTCATCGCACCCAGATTCTAGAGAGGTCATCAAAAGCAATTCCTAGTTATTCATTTTTCACTTTGTTTCCTCTGTTTATTTGAAAAATCATAAAATACGCAATTTGAAGATTTAATTTGCTCAATATGCCTAGAAATGCAACTGGTTAGACTGACTGATTACTCGTGATTTGCCCCAGTCGGCCGTGAAATTAGATAGCATTGGACAGGTGATCCTACGACAATTTTACACGCTAAAACAAGCAGGCAAACAACAAAACAAATATTGTACCTATATCCAGTCATTATGCAATATCCACATCAGATAACAACGGAAAATGAAATCCGCAATCGAGTAAACATTATAAGCGATCCTGTACAATCGGACAGCTACTGGATTCGTTAGTCTTGATGAAAAAGACTTTCACGTAACTCCGAGAGATGTACGCATTTCGAGAACCTGGTTATGGTCGTACAATTGATTCTTACCAATAGGTGTTGTTCTTTATTTTTTCTTTCATTTTTCTGTCAGATAAATACTTCATCTTTAACATAGTATATCAGCACTACATATATATCAGAAATACATATAATCATGTTTATAGTGTACTTTAGAGGTGGTAGAACTTGTTGATACCAAGGCAGGCAATGTGTGCCACTTATACGTATTCAGTGAGTGTCATAATATGATGAATTATACGATTTTCATGCAGAAGCGTCAGCCCGTATTACGATCTTATTATGAATTATTATTATGAACAAAATTATGAAAATTGTGCATTAATATGGTCTTAGATTTTCTTAAGAACGCTGAATCTTCTGTATAGATCTTTGTCACATGGAGCAACCTCATTTTACGTGAAGATAGATAAAACCTCATATGATTGTGTGGTATTATTTACTCATCTAACCGCACCCCCACCCCTTGAATCCCCAGCCCCAACAACAAACAAAAAAAAAAAATAAAATAAGAAATTAAAAAAAGCTCACAACCATCTTGGTTAAAAAGTAATATACAGCCTACGATACGTTTCTTGAACGTATATGGGCTAAGTATTAGGTTCGTTAAATATATTCAACGAAATCAATATACTGGTAACTGAAAGCAGCTTTTGAATCTTTTTTAATGAATCAATACGTTTGTTTTCATACACACAACGACATAGTATTTCGACAGGTTTCCCAGTCAATTATCAATGAAATTCAAAATCACTGTCCATGTAACACAGTCTGTGTTCCAAGGAAATGCCGAGAATATTTCAATTAGAACTTTACCAGAAAGGGAGAGGCGTGGCTAGTACCGGATGGGATGAAACCGAAAAGAGTTTTCCAGTAAATAACATTGCTGAAACTCAAGACAATGATATTGCTTAAAGATACTTCTGCGAATGGTGTAATAGGTATAACACGGTTACTGCACATTGCAGAGATGTTACGCATATTTCTGTATTCCATTGATTGCCATCAAATCCATAGTTTTAGTGTTTACAAATTTGTAAAGCATAAATATTTGGAAGTATCTTCTGATTGCAAGTCTATACATGTAAACATCGTCGTTGAGAATTAATTACGGATATGAAAACAATCATAGCGGTGATATTTAGTTTAGATTCAGGCTGTTATGATTCCATATTAAGCACAAATTAACAATGTCACATATTTATAATATTCAGTTGATATGATGTGTTTTCGATGAAAAAGAATATTCTAGATATTTCACCAACTCATCAGTTGAATATGTTATATGCACAATATTACCTAATGCGTTTTATTCTTTTCTCATTATCGTTTGTGAATATTGAATCAACAGAGTGAGAAAAATATTTTATTTTTCACAATTGTTTGATGCTTGGCAAAGCGTGCAAACCTAATGTCATGGTTATAAAGATAAATTCTAGTACACTCTAATCTAATCCCAGGAGAAATACAAAATTTGAACATTTACATCCTTTCAAAAACATATTTTTACATGACTAACATATGAGTGTCTCGTAAAAAGTAATGATATGGCTGCAAAATAAGTTACTTATTTGAACCACAAATCTAATTCATGCCTACATACGTTTTATTAGTAGTATTATTATTCATATTTTCCTATTTATATTTCTCTTTTAACAGTAATGTTAATCAAGATTTCTAAATCCACATATTGAACTAGTTTATTTCAAAACATTCTTCAGTAGTTCTTACCTTCATATTTTGACTTCAAGAAATCTTCAGATCTTCAGGATATATATATATATATATATATATATATATATATATATATATATATATATATATATATATATATATATATATGATATTATCATACAAAATTTAAATGTTGATGTTCTGCCTTTAAAGAGAAATTATTACCTTGCCATTATTTGATAATATTCTAGAGTGTTTATTACCTTCTGAATAGGTCACACTATACTAAGGTAATTCTTGCATTTTGTGTGGTTCACAATCTGTATGATGTATGACCGAATAAAAGGAGGAGAAGAGTCATTAACAATAGATGGTTAAATATATCGGTCATAGATAAATAAGAACGAAAAACTTACAGTTGAGGTATTAACCATAGAAAAGTAAAGTCTTGTCTTCTGTGATAAATGAAAAGTTAACTAAACATGAAGGAATCAGTTAATATAATTTCAGATTGTTCCGCCTCAAAGGTGTGGGTGAGTCTGAGTAAATCGTCACATTGTTGTTTTCATCGAATTCTTTATCGTATTATAAATACCAGTTGCTAATAGCACCTGTTAGTCAGTCAGTGATCTTAATGACCTCTTGAATACAATACCAGTAGTTCGCGTCCTTAAAATTCTTATCAGTGACATAAAAGGTAACTAGTAAATGGCAAAGTCCATAATTTTAGTAATGGGGCAAGGCCGAATTACATTTCAATAGAGAATGGAACTAGCGATAAAAATCATCAATTAATCATTGGAAGTTCGATGTTCCTGAAAAAGCTAAGGTGACTAACCGCGCACACAGTTTGCCGGAAAATGCAGAGAGAAACTGCTATAAAATGTTAGTGAGCTCAACGTTAGAATGTAAGGGAAAACAGGACAAGAAGACGAAACATTAGAAGAGAAATATTTCAAATTTAAAAACATTCAAAATTGCATTTTCGCCTTTTGAACGATGACGAAATACTATAAAAAGTCATACTTCATAAGACATATTTTACGCAAATTCGCCAATTTTTTTAAAATGTAGCGAAGCTTGGTGTATTTTGGGCAACTTCCCCAAGGAAAAGTTGGAGAATGGCTATTCTTTCTGTTTTAAAAGAGTTCTCTGAAAATAAGCACGTGAACTATTTGATCCCGTGATATTTACGTCAAACGTATATATTTGTGGTGAAGTACCTGCTGACATTGTTTTTGGAAATGATATTTAGTTTCGAGGCATTATTCAATTAATTTCCCGCTGCATTACTGCCCAGGAAAATTAAGTACTTGTTACATTAATTCATATGTGGCAATATGTGAGTCATCTCAATTAGTGAATCCCAATAACCTCCTTCTTCGTGAAATTCAATAAAAATTGTCTTCTTCCTTATTTTTGTTTATGTTTACTTAAGCGCGAAACACAAAATCTGTCAACATCGGCAATGGATGAAAATTACCAGTATTTCAATATTTGGTGACCGAGTCTTGATTTGACTTCAGATGGTGAGAATTGTTTGTAAACTCAGATTAATTGTAGGACGTTCTACTTGTCAAATAAGGCATGCATCATTAGCTAAGTGAGGAGTTTGTTAAGATCTCTAGGAAATCATAACAGTTTCCTTAAGATATTCACGTTTTGGTCAAAATGTTTAGAAACATTGCAAAAATAGATTGCTGATGTCTTCATAGCCATACCAAGCTGTCGTCGCAACGAATTTTAACTGCATATGTTCCTCTTATCACGTTCATTTGAAGCTGAATAATTCGTCTTGCAATTATCGCCTATCCCTGCACAAGGAGATCAAGTCATATGCTTCGAATTTTACGCATTTAATGGGTTTAAAGCTCAGTTAGGCAACGTTGGGGTTCACCGTGTACCTTTGTCTAGATTCGTTGAGTATCATACACTATAGTTTAAAATAGCATCATCCAGACAATGGTTCATATTTTGTATTAAAACGTGAGCTTACAGTAAGCAAGCAAGAACGAATAAAGAGAAGAAAACATATTCTGACTCAAATGGGATTACGATTCAAACCTTCAAGCCTCTGCTGGTGGCTATCTAGGCGGGTGAAGTGGTGGGTTGGGGGAGGATCTCGTTTACAACGTGAATAAGATCCTGTCAGACGTTCATTATTATTTTCTTTAAACCAGACGAAGAAAACTTTTATCTCTTATCAGTCTTTTGACTATTTGTGTTGGCTATTGTTGTAAGCGAGAGCATAACGTATTACATATTATGTTCCCATGACAAATGAGCCAAGTAGCCTAGGGAAATAGTTCTTATTTTCGTTTCACTAAACATTAATCTCTGAAATCCGTTCCCACTACTCTCTAATATTACATACAATATTCTTTTCTTTATCGCAAACTTACGTGAGTTGTAGCCAGTCATTGTTCAAGCGAAAATGGGTAGATGAAAATTATGAGCATGACATCATCTGTGCTGTTCTAAAACACCGATGGCACAAGTTTATATTGTTTTGAATACACCCTCCGCAGACACAGACCTTGAACCAATGTTTAAAATTGAACATTGTATCACTGCACAGTTCATATATTGACAGATGAAAAGAATGTAAGACGTATTCTTAATGATTTTGTCACTTTCATTAAATTTAGGTTCATGGCATTAAAATTATACGAATAGTTGTCGTATTACACCCAATAATTTGATATTGTCGTACGTGCAAGCAATGGCATGAAAGAGGTGATAAAGAAAATGTGTAGAGCGGAGCCCAACAAATAAAGACGAGCAAAAGGCAGTAATATTCAGTCACAATTTACGCATTGATATCAAATATATTCTTACCATGAGTGTGTACATTTTTCGTACAATAAAGTCACGATCTCGTGTGTGTGTGTGTGTGTGTGTGTGTGTGTGTGTGTGTGTGTGAGGAAGAGAGAGTTCATATATTTGCCTCTTTGGCTAGCGCATACCAGATAATACCAAAATTAATTGTATAGCTTGCTACGATTCCCATTTTGTGTTTAAAGGCAACCATGTTGGAATTTCTCTTTATGAATTAGCTTATTCGAACGGCTATTCACTGCGATATATATGTATAAAGAAAATAAATCAATGACGATTCCGATTATGATCTTTCCTTCTATCATTCGGCAAATTATCGTTCTATGTCGATTCTTTTAAATGGACTAAATTATTTCTCCGTCTCCTTATCATTCCCCACCCTGCTAATATTTGTAGAAATCGAATTATTTCCTTACTTCCTTTCGAATTAGATAAATACTTCTCAGTATTTCTGGAATACTGCTATACTGAATTTTAGTTGTTGAGAAAAATTGAAAACTCTTAAGTCTGAATTTCAACAGTCAAAGGACAATGATGTTTACACTCAAGGCACCAAAAGTCAAATCACTGACCAACCGTGCTAAGTAAACATGTAAACAACGCTCAAATCAAAACAGGAAGAAAGATAATGTGCATGTAATATATCCCCAATAGGTGCAGAAAAATCTAGATATACTATAAGCAAGAACGTAAGCAAACCTCGAATATATCATGCTTGAAACAAGTAGCAAATGAGTCAAACTCGATCTCATAAGACATTCAGACTATACATTATACGTAATTGTCATAAGTGTTTTAGAATGGTGCAGCGATGATAGACACCTTTGCAAGTTTGAAGTGTGGAGTCCATATTTAGCACTACGTTCGATGTTAACAGCATGTTAAACAATATGAGACTTAATGGTATATTCAGGTCAAAAATCAAAATAGAGAATAGAGACTCATCTCTGCTAGAGATTGATCCATAATGTTTTCTTGATATTTCGGGAAGGGATTTAATAATAATAATAATAATAATAATAATAATAATAATAATAATAATAAGTATGTTATTATTATTATTATTATTATTATTGGCTGCTCAAATTTATCAGTCACTGCTTGTGGTGCATGAGCATCAGGGAACATAACGACATGAAACATTAAAGTACATGTTTATAATGTTATCAGTACACCCTGCTAGAATTTTACATCTCCAATATTTCATAAATTGCGTGGGATATATGGAATGTCTGATATAACACTGTGATATAATATAATGCTTAAGTTATAAGAAAGAGCGAGAGAGAATTCATATCAGATTAGATCAAGCAGACAACACATTCTACTATTTACCACCGGAATAATTGTTGCGAGAGGAAAAGAACCAATTACTCTCTCTCTCTCTCTCTCTCTCTCTCTCTCTCTCTCAGGAAATATAAAGCATCAACATTCCTTGATAAAGAACTCTTGTCCTCGTCAGTGCTTCATAGTTTTGAGGCATCATTCAAAATTGAAATTTATCTACTACAACATTTTCTATGAAAAAGCGGAACTTTTTTTGTTTAACAATATAAAACAGCTCGTAAGTCCCTTTAATATCTAAAAATAACACTTTTCCGATGAAATATAACAATAAAATATTCTTCATCCTCGCTTTTTGATTATTTTGCTATTAGTCAAATACTCAGAATCTGACTACTGTGACACTCGACGAGACTTCATGTATCAATCTTTGATGCCAGTGTGTCCAGTCTGCTGACAGCGGAGAAATTGTTTGTGAATATCAGATTTAAGGTTTGGAAGATACACACACCAATAACGTCCACGTCATTAGGTACGTGTAGATTTTGTTATGATATGTAAAGAGTTGCATTAATAGTAAAATAGCAGCTATTATATGAAACGGTGTAAAGTTTGATCAGGATGTCCAAAACTATTGAAAATGTATGGACATTGTCTTTATATCCAATGCAGTCTATCACGACAAAAAATTCTGATCTTTATCTTCTTCCGATATAACTATTTTCAGTTGATTAAATCATAACATTGATTTCGACTTTCCGTGAACAGTCCTTTATTCTCAAGGAGATCAGATCATGTTTAGTTTTACTTGATTCAAATGCCAGTTAGACATTGGGTGGTCTAACTTCATTGAGGCCTTGCATCACATTCCGCTTTGAAATTTGTACTTACAATAAGCAAATAAAAAAGAACTTAATCTGACCAAAATGGATTTTCATAAGTCAAAAAATACTTTTATCCAACTTTTATGTAACTACTTGGCATTTACAAGTCTTTTCTTTCTTTACACAAGTCCACTGTATATTGCAAGTATGATATTATCAGACTTTATCATTTTCCCGAAATTCCCGAAACTAAGTAACGGTAAAGGTTCTTTATAGCTAGCCAACGCATAGCCCTATTGGCTACTGTTTAACACAAAATGAAAAAAGAACGATAATTGAAGTTTCCACAACAAACGAGCCAAATGTCTAAGATTCAATTTTAATAAAAGACGAATCTTCTTTTCAGCACGAGAACAAACTTTACCAGATTTCTAAGATACTACAATATCTATGTTCAACTGTGGACTAAACGAAGCTTCATATATCTCGTGCCAAACAAGATTCAGATCCTATTTATCACTGGAGTAAGAAAATCTAGTCCGAATAAATATAAATGATCGGCATTAGATATTGAAAATTGTAACAAGCTCTACTCGCCAGACAGCATTTTTGTAAGTCATATTAAGTTCAAAGCATTTGTAAAATTAAATATATTGATCATATTTAATCCTCTTCATGATAATCCTTCAAAAGCAGTAGCTCTTTTGATCTGATTATTTGACCCATACCTTACAAGCTTGTGAATAGTGAATTTAATACACTAAGAACCTACTTAAATGGATCTGGTAATGACAATAAAAGATGATTACTGTTAGAAACAGCAAAACGTCTTGCTAGTGTTATATCTGGAAATAGAGTTAACGACATCCGGTTCCATTGAATTAGCATTTTCTAAATTTCTAGATGTTTAGACGGATAATTAAGAGATGTACCTTTGCTGTGTTAATTCGAAACTGTGCACCTAAGGCACAAAAGTCCGCACACCCTAAATAACCTTGTATCTATTTCCAGCAGATACCATCTTTGGTATTTTCAATATTTCTACTAAAACCAGAAAATTTGGGAATAGTAGTATCAAAGATGAAAAGCAGTCGTTAGCAATTTCTCTGAACCATCTATCGTAAGTGTTACTTTATCTGCATACTGCGAATGAAAATCGCTTAATACCTATGTTTATTCCCCTTATATTTTCTTTTACTGTTTCTTATTATATTTGTTAAAATCTCTGCTCACAAGTTGAAAACTCTACGATGAGAGTGGATACTCATGTCTACAGTCTTTTTCAATACCAAACCAATTAGAGACGTGACCTAAAATTTTTTATAGTACTGTTGCTGTTCGTTCTTCAAAATTTAAAACAGAAAAGTATATTTTTCAATAAATGACGATGTAACTAAGTCAAATACGTTTTAATAGTCAATCAAAAGAAGCAGTAGAGGAATATTGTGCTTTTTGGTACAAAACTATAAATCATACATGTTTCTTATATTCTATCCAACGTATTGTCCTTTCTTTTAAACGAAAATTACGTTTGAACACGTTTATAATTGTGAAGCAGAGTTTTAATTCAACCTGCGATACATGTAGAAATTATGTTGTATGATACCTTTGGGAGGGAAATGTGTCACCAATTTGAAAAATGCTGCTTAGTTATACATAGTAACTCAGTCTTGCTGCGTGGAAGATAATTTCCTAAGTACATGCCCAACGTTAATAGCCCTCACTGGAAACAGTCCAATATCCTTCTAAATAATTACAAAAGAAAGTAACTTTGAAACCATCATGTTCTGGGGTTATATATATATATATGATATACGGCCATTTAAGGAATATTGATGTGAAAAATTTACTCTGAAAATACCTGGATAATTATGTGTCATTTCGAAATTTACATGATCAACTTTATGTCTTTTATATCAATATATACAGAATCCTTCATCCATGTTTTATTTATCACTCTGTTAAAGGACCATTGCTTTTAACAAAAAGTGGCATCACTTTACTTACGTAGTTTCTAATTTCTAAATTATATAAATATTTGGTTACTTTTTCTTCCTTGTCAATACAGAGAATTCTAGGACAAACTCTCACTCAAGCAAGCTTTTTCTTTCTAATATCTTCTTTTTTCTTTCCATCCTCCAGTTATGATAAATTAATTTCATCGTTTCTGTCCTGTAAATTGTCTCTATCTGCAGCTCACTGATTTTCCTGTCGATCTTGAGAATTGTGTTTGTATCATTCACCTTGTCGCACAATGAGGTCAACTCAAGAAAGAGAGAAAAAGACAGACATACAGAGGGAGGGGGAAGGGGAGAGAGAGAGAGAGAGAGAGAGAGAGAGAGAGAGAGAGAGAGAGCATAACACGTTTTTAACATTGTATCGGTGAAGACCAATATAAAGTGTGCAAGCCCTCTATTCTCATTAATCGCAAATGCATATGGAAGAATGTTATTATAAACTAACATCTATTAATACAGGAGTACTTAATTTCAAAGTAGATAAACACTTCTAAAAGCTTCTAGTATTCTGAAATGTTTAATTTTAATCGTCTAGTCAACAATCACTATAAATAAATAAATAAATAAATAAGTACGAGAACCAACAGTCCAATAAGGAAGACAATCAGTCAGTCAATATATATCTCAGTATAATTTCATATACTCATGCTGAATCATAATACATTTATCTAATTAGAAAATCTACACACACACACACACACACACACACACACACAGATATATATATATATATATATATATATATATATATATATAGAGAGAGAGAGAGAGAGAGAGAGAGAGAGAGAGCGTTTGTTTCATGGTCATCATATGCAGTACACAAGAACACATTAGTGGTTAAGAAAAAATGACTTTGGAAAAGCCACTTTTACCTTAGTTGATCATTACAATCCAGTAAAATATTAAGTGACCTCCTTTGTACGGCTGAGCAACTCCGACATACCTCTTTATAACTTAAATTAATTAATTATGGTACGTTTTATTAAGAATATCTTTCTTATACACTGCATTAGCATGAAAGTAAAACATCAAAGTAAAACATCAAAGTAAAACATTTGAACAACAGAAATCGAAAGAATCCTAATCTAAATCTTTGGTACTTCCCCAATAGTTGCATTGAATTACAAAGAGTACGAAAAGAATGAAACTGGATTAAAATGACGTGTAGAGAGGAAAAGCAAGAAGCTGGATTGAAGTGACGTGTAGAGAGCAAAGACAGAAAACTGGATTAAAGTGATGTGTAGAGAGCAAATGCAGGAGCTATATTAAAGTGACGTGCTGTGAGCAGGGTCCATAATGTCAGTAATGTCTCACTGATGCATCTTTTTAGATGTGGAAGAGCGAATGGGAATTTTGATTTAATGGTCGGAAGTCACTACACGTTCATTATCGTGACAGTCCCGTTTGTTACGTATGACAATTATAACTATGTGCTTCATCTCCTGTGTTTCGCGTTATGCACTGCTGAGTAGCTAAACATTAATTATTGAATGATTTAAAATGTATAGTAATAAGTCATCCCGGATGTTATATAAGTAGACTATTATTTCCTTTTCCAATTTGCAAAAGTAGTTCCAAGCCGGAATAGTTTAGGTGTACGACACGGAATTACGGATTGAATATCTGCAACGAACGCCATATCAGCCATGTATTATTACATGTACATGCAATACAAACTTTTAACCGACATCATTACCTCAATATACAATGCTGTCGGCCATTTCTGCGCACTTAAGGTTTCCGTCTCCAATACTGAAGCTAAACGCGTACCGAATTCGACCGATTGACGAAAATAAAATAATGCAATGTTTACCATTTGAAAAGAGGCAGTTGTCACCAGAATATTCTGTTCAAAATAATATTAATTTTGGACACACGGGATACAACCCCCGTGTTTTCATGACTCGCAATATGTCGGCCTATTCTGCGCACAGCTTTGAAAAGATGTAATGTTTATCCATCGGGCAATGGGAATGAAATACTTTACTTTCGACTGTTTCTGTCAGCATTTCAATCGGGTAATTAGGTCAGGTTTATAGCTAGTTTTACAAAATTCAACATAAGAATGCCAATAAATAGCAAGAGATACTAAGCAAGCTAAACTGATCGTCTAAAAAAAATTAGTAAAGTTCAACGTTTAATAAAAAAGAAAAAAAGCTATTATGTGGAAGAGAAACAACAATGAATAGGATGTAATGTGTTTACAACGTCTAGTTTATGGGGAAAAATTACTATAGAATTTAGATACAGACTATAAGCTGGGGAATTTCTTGAGAATCCCGTTCTATCGGCAAGTTGACAGGTTGGGTAGCAAACAATTTTGTACGTGTGGGACAACTTCTTGCAAAATTGGAAACTTGGATTAAGATGCAGAATTGTTATACATTTCCATCTTTTATATAATGTATTTATTTGCATGATTCTGAAAGATACATAATACATAGTATTTTCAGTGTTAAACGAACAAGGGCATAGAGTGGGTCTTCATATTGACGTTTAGAAATCCTATTTTCATATGCTTCGAGTCGAAATGTAGGATATTTTGGTACACTTTATGAATATCACTTTCCTTAATTAAAATACGATCGTTCTTTCTTGATACAAAATGGATTTTTGACTCAAAATAACACGTGATCCAATGTTTGCACAAATGACGTATCGTTGCGCAGAATTACCCGACGCATAGAATTGGCCGACATATATATATATATATATATATATATATATATATATATATATATATATATATATATATATATATATAATTTGGGTTAATGACATTTTTAATTTTTTAATTCTGTGTCTGACCTGTACTATAACAGGAGTATTAAATATGTACTTTCTCCATTCATATATCAAGGCTATTGCCACGTTTACGTCAGCAACTAGTTCGGTCAAAGAACGGAACGACATAGTTGAATGGAGGTCATGTAAACATCGCGTGATACTGTGATAGCATCTGTATTGTAGAGATGTTATGCCCTAGTTGCTGATTGGCTCAATAATAATGCTATAAAAAAGTTCAGATAATGACTGTTTAAGATATTTCGTAATACTGATTAATTCAAATAACTCGAATCTTCTCTAGTGATTCAGAATTGTTCAATTGATACGTATGTAGTAGTTTTATAAAGGAATGAAATACACAGCGTTTCATTCTTCAGTTATATTTCAGCCTTGTATTAGTCGGAAAGGAAATTGTATTTATTTATAATTTGTTCGTTAAAAATGCAGAGCGGAAAACGATGTATTCTAAACAGACAGTACCTTGCTGGATTATTTTGAATTATTAAAGGACATGGATATTTATTCAGTTCAGATGGAATACAGTGAAACATTCATGGACTTTTGTGGCATTCACTTTCATTGGATTTATTAAAAATGTTGGGTTTTACCATGCCTCGTTACACAGTTTAAGCTCTTAAGACGTAACTATATGTAGCCAAAATGCATGCCAGTGCTAAGAAATAACTTCTTTATGTCAGAGACCCATTCATTAAGACACATGAAAGTTAATCAAATGAAGAGGTACAAAATCATTCCGAGAAACTACGAAGGTGCTTATCGTTCAGCAAAAATGTCAACGTTTATATAGTCTTAAAATAAGAAAAGTATAATATTTTTAAGTGATGAAACGAAGAAACATTTTATATAGACAAGGCATTTGCCTATTTGCGGAAATAAATATATTCAAATGAATACTATGTTTACTTATAAAGGTATAATGAAACAGTTTTTATTCCACAAATAGAAACGTTTCCCATATCACTGAATAACTAAAACATATAAAAAACGACTACCTTTCGGTACATAATATCAAAAGAACATTGTAACCTCCAAACATCTTCATTACCATCACGTCGCGGAGGAGACTTTGATGTTATGTGAATTTTTGTCGATAAATGCAGGAATAATTTGCATCAAATAAATTAAATACATGATCATTATTATACTGCATCAGGACTAGCTCATTATCTGATTTAAGGATATCAGGTGGACTTGAGCTTTTAACAGTCTTTGATATGCCCGATGATTGACGGTGGAATATGTTATGCAGTTAATATAACACACACACACACACAACACACACACACACACACACACACACACATATATATATATATATATATATATATATATATATATATATATACTATATATATATATATATATATATATATATATATATATATAACCTAATAATAATAATAATCTCCTTGTGGAAAAAAACATGACAATGATCATGTTTACATTTCAAAGCGGATTTAGATAATATACTACACTTCCACGAGACCTCTCCAGTAGCGAAGTGGTTAGAGCCTCCGCCTCGGAAGCGGGAGGTCGCGGGTTCGAACCCCGGCCGAGTCATACCAAAGTCTCATAAAAATGGTAATAACAGCTGCCTCGCTTGGCGCTCAGCATTAAGAGGTTAATGTTAGGACTGGTCCGCCTGGTGTCAGGATAATGTGATAGGGTGAGGCATGCTACATGTTTGCAGCATGATGCCCCAGTGCTAGACATCACTATAAACTGCCACACTGCAGACATCGTAGCGATGGGACTGAAACATTGTTAAAGCTACGTTAAAATTCCAAATTACACACACACACACACACACACACACACACACACACACACGACGATTTCGAGAACTGCCAGTTATCACCAAAAATTAATTATAGATGAATATGATTTAGCAGAGATGTAGACAAAGTAAAATTAAGGATTACATGCGTACAGAACCATCAGTACTAAACCTGTGATGTACAATTAAAGCACATAAAAGTGTCATTCACTATATATGGCCACATGACCAATTATTCTAATGTAAGGACCTAGCGAATGAGTTTCTGTATCGCTGATGATAGTGGATCACTATGTCGGTACATGAAAATGCTTAGTCATGTCGCTATGTTTAAATGTTTAAAAAGAGAGTAGAGGATCGATGTTGTGAAGATCAGTAAAATATCAAGCGCTCAAATAATCGCTATATTCTAGTCTACTAACCACGGATGAAAGTTCTAAATAGCAAGGTGACGATATTGTACCTACCTTCATAATGCTTTTCCGTCTTGAAAAATGGTCAATATCGTTTCCTTCAACAGTTTTATACATACGTGTACTTGAATGACTAATATAAAATTTTGCTTTCATTTTAAATCGAGGCTAATTATATAAGTGTGAACATATGGTTAAATTGATTCAACTTCCATTTTCTTTCCTGGATTAGGGACTCAGACTGTATAATTAGCTTTATGTTTTCCTTGTTTCCATATCTTCCGTCCCAGTGAATTTCACAGCTATATATAACCCACAAACCCAGTTTTCATTTCGCACCTAAAATATTTTAGCTCACCTGGCAAATGACGTTAGGTTTTCTTAGAAAGTTTGATCTTCCTTGTTTTATGTTTTTAGTATTTCTGTTTAGTTTGTATACACGGTTTTGTTTAAGATAGATCTTTCCAATAAAAGAATCAAACAATCACTATTGGAATGTGGTTTAAGTGTTATACGGCACATTAACACACGAATGTTTTTTAAGATCAAGGTAGCTGGAGTAATGTTCCTTGCGACGAGACACATCACAAAAGCTCGCGTAAAATTATAAAAGCTCGAGTCTTTGTCGCAGAAGTTTTTCAGAATATTTTTAACACGCACAGAATAATCTAGGAAACTGCAAAAGTCGGAAAGATATGCGTGCAGTAGATGAATGTGTATGCAAGATACGTGTATGAAGCCTCCTCGAATATTAGCCTTGGCATAAAAGTCAAACTGTCGAGATGTATCTCTGAGTCAGACATATAATCACGTACTTATTCAGAGGTAGAGACTAAACTAGTAGGTACAGTTAATACTGAACATGTTTGTACCAAGGATGTTTCATTGCTGTTGTACAAATATTTACAATAGCTTTAATTGCCTGTATCTTTTCTTAATAAACACCAATAGGTATGCCGTAAAAAGCCGAGCTGGGTTTCCATTCTCAGTTGGGGATGAATTATAATTGTCGAATAATTTTCCGTGTAATTTTACTTCCTGTGACTGTGCATCGCGTAAAATCCAGGGATATTACCTTCCGCTCTATTTAGCGTATATTTGTGATTTACAGTAATAATTTCTACATACGTTGATTTCTGTTAAAGAACTACAGAGAAACTGCGTACTTTAAAGAGAGTTAATCACTAGGACACAAAGCGAACGTACTTGCTTTTTACGGCTACCTAAATTCAAGATAAAGTATCCTCCTTCAGTTTGGATGTGCGCTTAGTCGGGCTCTGGTGCTGGCAAGGCACTGTTAGTGAGTTTCGATTTTCAGCAAGGAATGAATTACAATGAATGAATTCTCTAACCTGTATGATAATAATCTCTCTCTCTCTCTCTCTCTCTCTCTCTCTCTCTCTCTCTCTCTCTCTCTCTCTCTCTATGAATAAGAGGAGTAAGAATTATAAGAGAACTTATAACTACGATTATGACAAGAAGAAATTTCTCTCTCTCTCTCTCTCTCTCTCTCTCTCTCTCTCTCTCTCTCTCTCTGAATTAGAGGAGTAAGAATTATCTTTATTTAATAGAAACAATTATAACTAAGATGATGACAACAAGAAATGACCAAGAAGATGGTGACAACAAGAAAAGACAACGACGATGATGACAACAATGGTTAAACCAGGAAGTTTTTAATGAAGTTCACAGACTATCATTCCAGTTTAGGAACGTATTTGATAAAGTGAACGAACACATTTAACCAGTTCAAATATCTCTCTATCTCTAGTTCTTTTTTCATATGTATGTCTTTCTGTCTATCTATCTATCTTTATCTGTGCATATTTGTGAGTTGTGTTACGTGCACCCATATATATGTTGAATATAAAGAGAGAATTAATGAGTTACAATCAATTACTCGTTCTCATTGTATTTATTTTTAGTTACAGTGCCCTTTAATTTCCGCTCCCCATCTCCACTCCTAACTTTACACAAGAAAATATTTACAATCCCACAAACACTTTCGACTTAGAGTGTCATTGTTTATTTAAGCTTCATACTAATGGTACAAGAAGCTTAAATAATTTTATTTGTCATCATTTATACATAGACTTCAAACTCTTGATCCAAAGGAAGTAATTTTGTAATGAAATTACTAGAAATGAAAAGTATAATACTAGCATCCTTTTTCCAAAATATTCTCCGTCTCTTAGAAACAATCATACATAAATTCAAGTATGTGTTTTGACGCTCAGAAATAAGTTTCTGTTGCGACTAAGCATTTATATAAAAAAGGTATTGTTCATAAGTGAAAATAACAAATTAATAAGAAAGAAAGAAATCTCTTGTCCGTCATCCTGTTTGAGAACATAATCTTCGCCTCTCCCAACCCCCCAAACCCACCACACGCAATCATCACCGCGACCATGGTACGTGTCCAACTTAGGATTTGAACCTATTTTATAATTTAGTCAGAATAAGACTGTCATATCGCAATACAAAAAGTCGCCAAAACGATGCATAGATGAATGTTTAATTGTTGGTACACAGAGAAACAAATGGCATCAAACAGTCTAGTACGTGAGACCAAGAATTTGACCGAGATAAAATTTTTCGTCAAGAGATAATCTTTATGAATGTAAATGCCGCTCATCAAGGTAATCATTTGTCCGGATTAGATAGCAATGCAAACAACAAAGCCACCAAGTGCAATAAAATAGTACAACTGGTAAATCCACGTAACATCCATGTAAATCAACGTGAGGTAGCCGTGGTAGATCAGATGGTAGAGCGTCACACTCGTTTTACATTGACGCTTGTTGGATCGGCTGTTTCGGTGTGTCCTTTGGAAAGGCACTCTGCTCTTGGCATGATCTAGCTAACAAGTTATTAAAAAGTGCCATTAAAACCAAGAAATTAAATTCACTTTAACAGGAAGTAGTTTGACAAGTCAACCAAAATCTTGTAACAGCTTCGTGCATTTTTAGATCTCAGATTTTCCAAGCAGATCCGCTCATTTCTCCTCCTGTCAATTTTTGCTAGATTTTGAGTCTAATATCATTTGCGAGTGGGAATGGCGGGACATATGCGTTCTATTAATGTTTTAAATTGTCTAGTCATACTCTATTCTACAAAAGAGATTTAGGATATATCATTTGACAGATCAAGAATCAGTTAAGATCAATATTTTGAAACAGTATTGAGCGGATAAGCGTCTGTAAACGGCCTTGTTCGTGCTTTACAATTACTACTGATGTAATAGGTGGTCTTTTGTAAAATACAACAAATAGATCCGTTTGGCTTTATGTTATACTAAACAATGTACCTTGTACCAACAATAGAATAAAATAAATTGGTAGCCGTTTTTGTTTTTACTATGTTCAAAATGCTTCAAGGTACATAGTGGTTAGCAGAAAATATTCCTTTTTGCGAAATGAACAACTTTCAAAGTTTTTGGTAATACAATCAGGTGAATTATCACATGCAAAACAATATACAATTTTAGGCTGATCCCATGGCTTTATATTGTTGATCACCACTTCAATCGACAACCTAAAAGACAGTTGACTATGTTGGAAGCCTAAACACTTTACACTTTACATATCGTATTGAAATGTCATCTTTTGTTCTCAATTTAATCTCCTGGTTTTTGTGTATTCTGAATTTTGACATAAACGGCGTGTTTTTACTAATACCAACCAAATATTGTGAGCCCAATAAACCGGAAAATGCACATAAATATTTCTGTTCTAAAATGTTAACGCTCTTTTATACAAACATCAAACTTGTCTGTTCTGTGCATCTTGAAAAGAATCTCTATTACCTAGGCCAATCTTAGCTCTTATTAAATATTGCATATTAAAAGACTACTTATTCTCACATAAATAAGAAATATGAAGTGACAGCACGTTGCACTATATGTAAATATGTCAACAAATGCATTTGTCTTTAATATTAATGTTAAATTTACGGGTTACATAAGTACTGTATCTCTGAGTCACATAAGTATGTAAATTTGTCTTCATGTTTACATAATCATCTGAACATATCGCAATCGGTAACCAGTCTTGCTGACACGAAAGGCGTCATTTTCATCATGAGTACTACAGAAACAACTTGTCGTGATGAGGACAACTTAGCGCTTCTATATATCTATATAAAGAATAGGTTTCTTATATACTGACATGTCAGTTCTGAAGCGTGTTTGACTACAGAGGCGATAACTATGGGTAAGCGAGGAATAGACCTTACTTTGTAATGGAACTGTGAACTAACTCTGAGCCTCATTGGTACAAAAGAGACCCATCTATTAGCAAGATCACAAGACTTGCTCTACGTACTTCTGGATGATGAGAAATTTCATTTTGTAACTTTTTGGAGATGTTATTTCAACAGACATTCGATTAATAAGAAGTGTAAGTATTTGGGTCGTAATAACTCAGTATTTGTTTAAGGATAAAGTATAACAAAGAGTAACGTATACCAGTTAATAAATTGCCAAATGATGACTAATAAAATTACGAAGTAAAAATGTAAAAAGTAATTTTCATTTCAGGACCTCGCCATCACCTCTCTGGCGATTTCGTTAGCTTTATAAGCTTGAAGCACTGACCCGAAAGAAACAACCCTCACATAGAATACAAACCTAACACAGAAAATAAAGGGAACAGAAATCGCTCGGACCTAAGGTAAAACGTTATTCTGATTTATAATAGGCTTTTACAAGGGTACAAGATTGCTTATAGATATTCTAATATACCCAAATAAACACACTAGACCCAACAAACACATATTTTATAAGCGGGACTGTTTTTAATTGTTGGGTTCGGGAAAGACAAAGACATGCGCAAACACAAACATTCAAAAATAAATATTTTGGCAAAATGGCTACTATCTAGCATTTCTAGAGATGGGGTTGGCCATACAATAGAACCGTTTTGCTTTGGTGAGTGATCCGAAGCTTTATCGTGTAGGGAACAGCCACGATTTATCAGCAACTCCCCTTTCTAAAAACACACTAGACCCAACAAACACACATTTTATAAGTTGAGCGGTTTTTAATTGTTGGGGTCAGGAAACACAAAGACATGCGCAAACAGAAACATTCAAACACAAATACTTTGGTAAAATGACTACAATCTAGCATTTCTAGAGATGGGGTTGGCCATACAATAGAACCGTTTTGCTTTGGTGAGTGGTCCGAGCTTTATCGTGAAGGAACAGCCACGATTTATCAGGAACTCTCCTTTGTAAAAGAGAAGGAAATGTCCAACGTCTCCATTATGCACGCCATCTCTTCCTCGCGTTCCTACTGCTGTTGCTGTTGCTGTCTATGCTGCTGTTCTTGTCTCCATATGGTCTTTCTCCTTGATGATCTCTTTGCATGGGACATCTTACACTAAGTCCTGTGCCACTTTAGAGTGTTTTACCTATCCGTGCTTTTCTGAATCAGCTGCTGCCTGACCCAGTATATGTGGCTTCTTTTAACTGAGTAATATTCGAAGAAATTTATAGCAATTGACAAGTCAACTATAGGTGGCCAGACTGGTGAACGCACCGTTTTATTTGAAGAAAAGGCACTGATGTGAAGTACATCAATTCGGTACGCTAATGAGATCAAAAACATGTCGAATATCGATGGAGAATAAGGAGAAAGATCATGTCATTACATTTTTGTTTCAATAAATAAACAAGACAACCCCATATTGTTTTAAAATTGAAGCGTTTAACATTAAAAAGAAACTTCTCGTAACCAATTCAGAGACACAAACAAGCAGTGTGTGATTTAAATGTTTTACGTAGCTTTAACAATTTTCGTCATATCGCTACTATGTCGGCAGTGTGGCAGTTTATAGTGATCGTAGTTATATATGTGAATCAGAAGGTAATGGAGTTCCCATGTATCGATTCTTTCTTTTCGTTTGCTTTCATATGCAATGACAAGTCGTCAGTTCACACCTGAGTTTATCTCTAAAATATTATGTCAAGTAACTCCAAGAAAACGGGTAGACTCCATCTTTTGTTGCAAAGGGCTTTGATGCGTCTCGTCCCCGGAGAAGTGAACTGATATAAGGAATGGTCACGCAATTCTTTGTGACATATAGTCACGTTATGGGGAATATTTGCTGATACTTCATGGTTCATATATATAAATATTTTCCTATAGTTAATTCGTAGCTGTGAACACCTGGATAATGTCAATACTTATTATGCAAGATTGCGACTATAGACCCGATTCTATAGGCGGACAGATGAGTAACAGAATCGACACCGAAGGGAACCATTCTCACTTAAGACTTTAATTTCATATGGTGTTAGTAATTGACAACTATGAATAGGTTATTGTTTGTATTTGTCGAAAGAAATTACTGTTGAGAAATTGTCGATGACATAGTTTAATACGTTGATATTTTATTAAATTGTTATACCTTTCACCTTGAGCCTTTGATACACCTACACCGTCGGCATTGCTGACTGGGTGCTTGGAGCTATTTACATTTTAATGGTCCACCATCTACGGTGTTTGAAATATCACCGTAGGAGGCTCGTGACGCATATTTTCAACATCGTCTCCTCTGAGATCTGAGTCCATGCTCTTTCCAGCTTTTTCTTATAGACTCATCATTTTATATTAATACGTACGTTATGAGATCTTTTCCATGTTTGCTAAATAACGGTAAGTATCCATGCTAGTTAAGACTAGTTTCTTGTTCAAGCACAAATCGTTTTCACTGAAATTAATGACGGAAGCTACTCGGCTTCGGAGCATGGATTGGTATTATTCCCTTTGAGAACTTTGACTTCCAGGCACAAGGTACTGTGATTCAGATAGATGTAATCTTCGTTTTTCCCTTTGATTTCAAATAAAATAGGGGTTGAGAAAGTCAGAACGAAATAAGATGAAATTCTACCCACTAGAATTATTTCATTGTCGCTATCGTGGATGGCATGGCTCAAAGATCGAGTAATTCTTGGAACATTTTTAGTTATAAATTAAAAATGTACAATTCTAGAACTGATCAGGAAAACTAAAAACATTGTAAATGTAACACGTTTTACGTCTTAGATAAACAGAATTACTGAAAAAGAATTTCGAATCTCGTGAAAATAATTATTACAATAAAATGTAATGAAACAAAAATAAAGTAAAAAAGAATTTTAAAACTAACACACAAGCATTTTAATTACATATACGTAACAATATATATATATATATATATATATACTTATATATATACCATATATATATATATATATATATATATATATATATATATAAATATAGAATATATGTATAGTATGTACGCTGCATCAATGATATACCACGAGATGTATAAATTTTTCATTAAAAGGAAACGAAGCTTGCTGAGTTTCCTTTCAATGAAAAATTTATACAACGAGTGGTATATCATTGATACAGCGCACATACTGCACATATATTTTATTTATATCACATACAAATACATATATTTGCCCTCTGAAAGGAGTTCAGATTTACTACAAGCAGCTGTGTATTGACCTAGTGAATGAACTCCTCATATCTCCGAGTGGGTCCGCTACAAAATGTAGTTCTATGCATTTAGTGGCTATTTACAATCACCTCTGCATATTGAGAAGTTGATTGTTTTCTTTTCTTGGTTTCTATTTTTCTCCACATTGATTATATCAATATAATACACACTTTAAACATGAAAGATGGTTTTAATGATAAAAGTATAGTACGGCACTATTTACACTGGGATAGCTACGTCATTCACATGAACGCCATTCACATACCGGAGGATGGAAATTAATGTGGAATAGAAACTAAGCCAACTGACGAACCAACAGGAGGTAGTTAAAATATTTTAATATATTTACAGTTAATCTAAGTCATTATTCTGCTTTAGCAACAGTACAACCGACTATAACCCTCTCTCTCTCTCTCTCTCTCTCTCTCTCTCTCTCTCTCTCTCTCTCTCTCTCTCATATTTTGGTCGGTTTGACTTAACTTTTACCATCATTCATAAGTCCAGAGATATCGTGGGATGACAGAAAATAAAATCTTCTACATTCATCAATTCATAGATTTTAGCCGTATCTTGCTACTATGGGAGAGAGAGAGAGAGAGAGAGAGAGAGAGAGAGAGAGAGAGAGAGAGAGAGAGAGAGAGAGAGAAAGGGGGGGGGGCCTTTAGACATTTTCATATTTAAATAATAATAATCGATTTTTTAGAACATTATGGTATGTTTAAGAAAAAAACAAAAAAACATAACATTAAATATATCACAGTATGTGTACCACGTAACCGAGGAATTTGTTGGTTTGCAACATTGTATCATTGATAAACACTGTAGATAAATCCCTGGGGAAGTGCACACGTATCGTTAGGACGAACCATATTTTTGTAGGTTACTTGGTGTAATTTCTATTTCAAGGTTTTAATCCAGCCCAAATTCATTTTCTCTCTCATTCCACATTTCTGCGCAGTTTGTCCGTTATGCATAAGACGGAAGGGGAGAACAGAAAGCAGAGAGGATTGTGATGAAAATGTGTACCATATTAAATTAATTTAGAAAACGGGGAATATTAATACTTTTCATAGTTATTTTTCATACGTCACTAGTGACTAATTTGTGGAAATTGATCATTGATCTAGAATCAACTGTAGACGCTCATGAGAATGTTTATGTATGCGTATTATTGCGCCATGGGCGGATCACAATTTGATACACCAACAGTATTGGTATATCAAATTGCTTTATACCAACACTTTAAATGCATGTTATTTTTT